>JADLZL010006532.1:0-51268 GCA_015844335.1 Chrysopogon serrulatus
GGGTTAGCCCATAATCTAGTTTTCACTCAATTCGGTGGAGGTACGGCTTCAACTTTGTTGCCACTCTTGGACACCCGGCATGTTTGTTCTTCTCTTGGGCTGCATAAGTAATGCGCTTGTCGGACAGTGCACGTGGTAGCGTGTATGTTCTTGCCTTTGCCCTTAATTTGTCCTTTACATTTATTAGTATTAGGATTTTGGCGGTATGGTAATGCTGAGTTCTGGAACTCTTTAGTTTAAGTACATTGATGACTCAAAAATTGTTTCTTTTTTTCTAGTTGCATCGGTGTATTCAGCTTTGCAAAGAAATTTGGAACTTTTTAGTTTAATTAGTTATTAGTTTTATGGTAGATAGATTGATGATTGCATCTATGTCCTTTTGCAAAGAGATCTCACAACTTATCAACACTATCTTTTAATGTTACAATAAAATTGCAATAGAAATATAAATTATGTGCCATAGAAGTGTTAGCTTGCAATTTCCATAAATTAGTTTCATTGAATAAAAGTAGTTTCAAGAAGTGTGCTTTGTCGGTCTTTGTGCCCACCAATAGCAATGAAGTGACAACATAAAGCATACTGATACAAATTCTCCTTGCTTGCTGTTTTTGGGCAGCGTTCTCGATTCAATTGTGACTCAAGCCGATAACAACAGAACAGATGGTGAATTTCATGCTAAAGGTTGGGTTTCCCTCTATGCAGATGACGTGTTCCTGTTCCTCTCTCCGGTTGCTACGGATATTGATCTTGTCATTCAAATTTTACGGTGTTTGGCATAGCTACAGGGCTACCACCTTGGGCGCTGAAGGTAATGGATAAGATCCGTAGAGGGTTGCAAAAGGGGGACACTGCTTGCTGGCTTGGACGAAAGTAACTTGACCACTAGAACTTGGTGGTCTAGGGGGCTACTAACTACTACAGTTTTCACGGTGAGGGTTGTGCGGCAATTGTCCGCGTGTAAAATTTCTGAACTTGAGCTTGGATTTTGCTGTGGCGGCGTTGTTGAGGACGTGCCATTCAACTCAGGTTGTGGGGCACTTGTTCACACGTAAAATTCCTTGGTCGATCCGCATGTCCAGGCGTTGGGGCAATTGACTTCGGGTTTCTTTGTTCTTCTCTCAAGCCGGTGCTCCAATCCGGGTTGCTCTCAAGGTGGTGGTGATTTGAGGATTCACATCATAGCTCGGGAATCATGGTCTGAAATCTTTTGTGCTTTGGGAACTTCGAATGAGATGGCTATGGTTTGAAAGAACTCACTGGACAAACCATGAGCTGCCTTCCCTATTCAAGTGTAGGAACCAGTGAAAGCTCTCTTTGCTGCAGTCATGAACACAATTGTGGGTGATGGGTATACCACTCTGTTCTAGACTTGCAGTTGGCTCCACGGCTCATCCTTGCTGTCCTAGCCCCTCAAATTCCCCCTGGTTCCAAAAAGACGACGGAATTGACGTAAAGTTACTGAAGTGTTGCACGAGCATCAATGGACTCACGACATCCAGGGTGCTCTTGGTGTCGCTGTTCTTGCCGAGTTCATAGGAATCATGGACCTGAAGTGCAGCTAATGTCAGGTTGTCCTGGACATGCATTGATGGAAATTCTCAGCTACTGGTCAGTGTTCATTGAAATCGGCAACGAGACCTTCATTGGAGCAGTACATTTTCAACAATAGAGGAGCCAGGATGAAGCAGCAGATTGCACTTAGATTAGGATTCTGGAAGAGAAACTTATTCTTTTCATTTTCTACTACTCGTCTTTTGTAGGAAATTCCTGTACTTACTACTTTGTTTGCTGCATATAATGAAAAGGCGGAGGACCTGTCCTTGTTCCTAGGAAAACTTATTAAGAGCATCTCCAAGAGTTTGCTAAAATTCATTTGGTAAATCTTATGATTTGGTAACTCTCTAAAATATATGACAAGTGAAAAAAGAGGCTCTCTGCAACAGTTTGGCATAATTTACTTGCCAAACACAGATCAAACTTACATCAAGAACCCTCGCAGGTAAACAAAATTATGTTTATAGCCTTCCACCTCTTGAAAACTTACATCGGGAACCCCGTGGGGGCGTAAAACAAAATTATTTTTCTACCCTTCCACCTCTTCTAATTATCTGGTCGGATGCGCGCGGAGTCGGCGTGCATATATGCGTCTTGTGCGCGGAGGCTCTTTTTTTCCAACTTGGTATAAATGGCAACCTGAGATGGGGAACTGTTGGAGAAGGTTTTTTCTATTTTTGCCAAAAAACTAAGAATGGCAACCTAAGATGGGAAACTGTTGGAGATGCTCTAAGTGTCCTGTGTTCCTGTGGGTAATGTAATCTTTAAAATGTGAATGAGGGGTATGGCGCATACCCATACCCATGACCAACCCGTAAGGTGTACTCAATTTTTGCACTCTGAGGCTGTTGGTTCAGAATAGAATTACTGAGTTCTACACTGAGCTGGAGCTCTACCTGTCAGGGCACTTGAGCATCCTTGATGAAAAGAATTGCCTGAAGTTCTACATCGAGCTAGAGCTCTACCTGTCAAGGCACTTGAGCATCCTTGCATCAAGCATCTTTGTAGAGCTATCCTTGCATCAAGCATGTTGTGAATGACAACGATCAAAACGAGGAAGAACACAAGATCAAACCACAGCGAGACACAAGATTTAACGTGGAAAACCCTCTCAATGCGGAAGGTAAAAACCACGGGCGCCAGCCAGTAAACACTCCTCACTATTATCAAGAGTCGGGTTACAACGTCGTATGGCGGCTTACAAGAGAATGAATCAAAGTGGAAACCCTAACACAGGTATGTGTACCGTTCCGCGGGGGGCTAGCCCCCCGCACGCCTCCGGCGACGGGCCTCTGCTTCGCTTTAGCAGAAGTCAGCCAATAATGATGTGAACTGAATTTAGAACATCTTCAACAAACTCCACCTTGCGACAAATTCATCTTATAGCATAAATCAACACCTTTATCCAGAATATAACAAAAAACCAAAACCGCTGGCGCCAAATAGCCTCTTGGGCTAATCCATCAAGCCAACTAAGCTTATGCAAAGCTCAAACTTAGCAAAGAACTGGCTTTGTCATCATATCAGCAGGATTATCATGAGTACTGATCTTGCATACCTTTAATTTACCTTTCTCGATCACATCACGAATAAAATGATACTTGATGTCAATATGTTTTGTTCTCTCATGAAACATCTGATCTTTGGTAAGGTAAATGGCACTTTGACTGTCACAGTACAAATTAATGCAAGAATCAACTCCACACAGCTCAGCATATAAACCTTTCAGCTAGATTAATTCCTTGCTTGCTTCACAAATAGCCATGTACTCTGCTTCAGTAGTAGACAAAGCAACAACAGACTGTAAAGTAGCCCTCCAACTCACAGCACAACTGCCAATAGTGAACACATAACCAGTGAGAGATCTCCTCCTGTCCAGATCAGCAGCATAATCTGAATCCACATAACCCATAATTCCCTTATCAGTCCTTCCAAACTTCAAACAAGAATCTGCTGTGCCTCTAAAGTATCTGAAAATCCATTGAACTGCCCTCCAATGTTCTTTACCAGGATTAGACATGTATCTACTAACCAAACTCATAGCATAAGCTAAATCTGGGCGAGAGCAAACCATGGCATACATCAAAGACCCAACAGCACTAGAATAAGGAACTTTTGACATGTATTCAATATCTTGATCCGAACTAGGACACCGGCGGTGACAATTTAAAGTGAGGTGCAATAGAGTACTAACTCGACTTTGCATTATGCATGTTGAAACACTGAAGAACTTTCTTAATATAATTTTGCTGACTAAGAAACAACAAACTAGATTTTTACGTCTCTCTAGTAATTTCCATACCAAGTATTTTCTTAGCAAACACCAAGATCCTTCATATCAAATTCACTACTCAACAATTTCTTCAATTTAGTGATTTCAACTTTGCTCTTGGCAAAGAATCAGCATATCATCAACATATAACAACAAATATATAGGTGATCCATTAACATGCTTAATATAAACACGAGCTATCAAATTTTGACCTCTTAAAACCATGCGACAAAGATAAATGAATCAAACCTTTTATTCCACAGCGACGAGGGGACTACTTCAAACCATACAAGGACCTCTTCAATTTGTAAACAAATTTCTCCTTGCCAGGCACTATGAACCCTTCTGGCTGGTCCATATATAAATATCCTCCTCAAGCTCTTCATGCAAAAACACAGTCTTCACATCTAACTTCTCAAGCTCAAGATCTTGTGAAGCAACAATACTAAAAAAAGTACGAACAGAACTGTGCTTTTTTACCACTGGAGAGAAAACATCATTATAGTCAATACCCGAATTTGATCTGTAGCCTTTTGCTACTAACCTTGCCTTAAACTTTGGAGGCTCGCTTGGAGATAAACCCTCCTTTCTCTTGAAGATCCATTTCCAGCGGGACGGTCTTCTTTTTCTTGGGCAAGGGAACAACCTCCTCCTATGTGCTATTCTTCTCAAGAGATTGCATCTCATCATGCATAGCTGAGATCCACTTCTCACGATTAGCACAGGCAATGGTTTCATTATAAGTTCTTTGGCTCATGACCATTCTCCACTGTTCAAAGACAACTCAAAGCATAATAAGTCAAATTACATTCTTCAATTAGACGTTTTGGAGGTCCACAGCCTCTCTTGGACTTGCGATGAGCAATAGGCAGATCCTCCTCTAGCTGCAAAACAGGAGGTGAGTGATGAACATCATCATGAGCATCATCATCAAGAATCGCATTATCATGATCATCAACTGGCTCCACCCGCATGGCTACCTCATCATCCACATGCTCCACCTGCACGCTCATATGCCGCAGCTCTTTTTTCAGAATTATTCGGAACATGATCGAGGATAAAGCGTCATTAAACATCACTGCATTCATTGAAAACAACACTCCGCGCTCATAAAGTCTTTCTGTTTCGGGATTCCACAATTTATATTCTTTAAATCCCGAACCATAACCAAGAAAAAAAGAAATTTAATAGCTCTAGGCTCTAATTTTCTATTATCAACATAAGCATAAGCAAAGGCATCCAAAAACCCTCAACTGTGAATAATTAGCAGGTGAACCGGACCATACCTCAATGGGAGTTTTCTTATTAAGAGGAATAGAAGGCGACCTGTTTATCAAGTAACAAGCAGTATTAGCAGCTTCAGCCCAAAAACACTTACTCATCCTTGCATTGGACAAAGATGCAACGAGCCTTTGATATGATGGTCCTGTTCATACGCTCAGCCACACCATTTTCTTTGTGGAGTGTGAGGTATGGTGTGGTGCCTAACAATGCCTTCTTGCCTGCAATAATCACTAAAAGCATCCGAACAGAACTCTCCACCATTATCAGTACGAAGCAATTTTACTTTCCTTTCAGTTTGCCTTTCTATCATCACTTTCCAAGTCTTAAAAGCATCAAAAGTATCATCTTTATTTTTCAGAAAATATGGCCAAACTTTTCTAGAGTAATCATCAATAATTGTAAACATGTAACGAGCACCACCAAGAGAAGGCTTACGGGAGGGACCCCATAAATCAGCATGTACATAATCAAGAGTACCTTTGGTGGTATGAACAGAGGTGTTGAATTTTACCCTTTTATGCTTCCCAAAAATACAATGCTCACAGAACTTCATGTTACTCAAAGTGCAGCCAACAAGTAGGTTTCTCTTCATCAATTCTGCCATGCCAAGTTTGCTCATATGTCCCAAACGTATATGCCAGAGGTTAGTCTTACTAAGTTCATCATTAGTAACAGCAGCAGTAGCGGAAACAGAACCATGTAATGTACTTCCTTTAAGAACATATAACTTTGCAGAATTCAGATCACCTTTCAAACAAATGAGAGAACCTTTTGATACCTTTAGAACTCCACCTGAAACCGGAGTAATGGAACCCTTCTGCATCAAGCGTGCTGAGCGAGATGAGATTTCTAGACATCCCTAGTATGTACCTCACATTCTTCAGCGTGCGTGTCATGCCATCATGTGTCTTGATCTTAACAGAGCCGATGCCCACAATGTCACATGGGTTATCATCTCCCATACGCACAACATCTCCTTTCTGCACAGGCTTATAAGAACTAAACCAATCTCTGTTAGTGCAGATATGAAATGAACATGCCAAATTAAGTACCCATTCATCATGACCAGAAACACAACCAGCAAAAATAACCAGATAATCTCCAGAATCAGAATTATCAGCAGCCGTAACAACAGAAGCCTTACCATCAGGATTGTTTTTCCGCTGCTCCTTTTTCTTGAGCTTTATACAATCCTCTATAAAATGAGTGTTCTTCTTGCAATACTTACAGAACTTTTTAGGCGGTTTGGACTTTGAACGGCTCTTACCACGATGGTTGCCATCATTGGAGGATCTATGCTCAGATCTGCCTCTTACATGTAATGCCTCGCCCTTAGAGGACGACGACCCGTCAGACTGCACCATACCTCTCATCTTCTCCCTGGATTGGAGCGCCTCATAAACTTCTCGCAAGGGTTAGTTCATCACGGCTCAAAAGTATGGTGTCACGGAAATTAGCATATGAATTTGGCAATGAACATAACAGTAGAAGACCTAAATCCTCATCATCATACTTCACCTCCATCGACACTAGGTCGGCAACAATCTCCTTGAACACAGATACGTGGCTCATAACGTCATCACCCTCCTTCATCTTGAGAGTGAACAACTTCATCTTCATATGCATCTTACTGGTAAGATCCTTGGGCATACTGGTCGATTCCAGTTTGAACGAAGTTTCGCAGCCGGTTTTTTCTGCAAGCACCTCTTGCAAAATATCATTATGCAGATGAAGCTGAATTAAGGAAAGAGCCTTACGATCCTTTCGGACTTCCTCTTGAGTCCAATCCTCCTTACGTTCCTTCCCGAACTTTTCAGCGCCAAATCATAGTCTTCCTTCTGCGCCCGGAATCGCCCGCATCTTGACTTGCCATAGCGAGAACCTCGTCTTGTAATCCAAAGCGGTATGTCGAACTTCATCAACGTCGCCATGGAACCCTAATCTGCAACCACGCTCTGGTACCACTTGTTGTGAATGACGACGATCAAAAACGAGGAAGAACACAAGATCAAACCACAAATAAACACAAGATTTAACGTGGAAAACCCACCCAATGCGGAAGGTAAAACCATGGGCGCCCGGCAAACAAACACTCCTCACTATTATCAAGAGTCGGGTTACAACGCCGTATGGCGGCTTACAAGAGAATGAATCAAAGTGGAAACCCTAACACAGGTATGTGTACCGCTCCGCGGGGAGGCAGCCCCCCGCAAGCCTCCGGCGACGGGCCTCCGCTTTGCTTCGGCAGAAGTCGGCCAATAATGATGTGAACTGAATTTGGAACATCTTCAACAAAGCATGCTGTAGAGCTTGAGCAATCCTTCATGGAGGGGTGCCTACAACCGAGTGTTAAGTGCTCGGCAGGCTGGGCCACGAGACCTATATATGTTTACTTCCTGGACCTTCTCACCAAAACAATTAGATGAGTGGGCTTCTGTTACTCCTGTTTGTTTGATTTATCTTAATGGAGATGCCATTGTGTTTTTCTGCTCTGACAGAGTTGAGATCGCTGGATGCAGCGAAAAGGGTATGGTTCCCTATCTGTAAGTGATGCAACGCAAATACTTATGTTCAGTTCCGACCAAGATCTGCATGAGTACATCACAGAGGTAATTTTAGACTTCAAATTTCGATTCCCCCCTCTTTTTCTGAGTGTATTTCTATGTGAAACAATATGATAGTCACTGTAAAGCTTAATCTTGTGAGCATCATTAACAGGAGCACCTGGAATGGGAGATTAAGAACGGTGGTGTCTTCATCCAGAAGGCAAAGGAGTTGCAGCCCTGCAAGGAGATCCCATCCTTGCAGCTCATCAACCATACGCTCAGCTACGCGAGGGAGCTGGAGTGTATTGTATGATTTAAATTTCACAGTAATACCTGGTGGATGTTTATTCCTGTGGGTCACTTGGCATGGCCTGTACTGTTCTTTACGTTTGAAATCAGCTCTGATTGCCGGATCACCGAAGGGCTCGATCTCCTTAGCATTGGTTTGTTAACTCAACTTGTATTTCACCAAATTAACTGCATTGTTTTCACTGTGAACTTTTGATGGGCTTAAGATTGAATTACTACATCGAAATTGCACTGATTGTGTTTTTTCAAAAGAAAAAAAAGGGGACAAGATTGGCCATACTGAACATACATGCCTCCTTAACTGAAGGGAAGATGTCTTATTTTGGTTTGGTGGTGCGGTTGAAGAAAACACAATTTTAGTTGTTTATATGTTCTGTAAAGAGGAAGTTTACTTGAGAATAGACTATTGAACGGGATCAAATCAGACCTTTTACATGTGTCACTGACAGTAAATTGGAATTGGCTCTGAATGTTCTTCTGAGTTACTGGGAGTGGTAGATTTTTGCTCACTGTTTTCTTCAAAAATTCTTGGTGTTCCTCGCAACCACAAACATAAATAAGATGGTAAATTATTTGCATACTTGGAAGGCTAAGCATGTACGATTGATAATTTTATATTCCCTAAATTTGAAAATCTGTTGCCTTTTTCTTTTCGGTCGCTAGCAAAGGCATGTTTTCCGTCGTGGAACGCTCGAGCATCTCCTTGAACTTTAGACGAGCTACTCTATCAATCTCAAATAAGTGACAATGTAAGGTTTTATATGAAGTCATCTATTTGATATTTTAACTATTATTACTTGTATTATAATTATACTATAATATATATTTTCATAAAAATATTTCTCAAGACAAATATACTTTTGTATCACTTCCACCTCCACTTATTTATAACTAGAGTGAGCAATAGCATTAGGCCAGTCTTAGTGGGAAGTTTCAACTTTCAATTTTCAACACACGAAATTTCATGTGAAATGGAGCTTCTCTTAGTGTAAAGTTTTATCGCACTGTTTCATAGACTATTTTACATTTTATGGGCCCACCTACCCTAATACTTTCCTCACATTCTCCTCTTCCTGGAGCACGCAGAGCAAGGAGGCCAAGCAGGGAAGCGCGCAGCGGAGCCCTGGTCAAGGTGGCGTTGCCGGCGCCCGTGCTTGGGCGGAGCCATGGCGCCCATGGCCGACGCTTCGTGGTGGGTGGACCGCATGGCGATGTAGCTCGTGGCGCGAGCGAATGGCCTCATGGCGCGGTGGAGCCGGGGCCGCGACCGGTGTTCGCTCGCGCCCGTGTGCAGTGGAGCTCACACACGGCGAATGGGTGCTTGGGCGGCAGAACTTGCGCATGGTGGGCGCCACGGCCTCGGCGGCGTGGAGCCTGGGCTGTGGTTGGCGTTCGCTCACGCTCGTCCAAGCTGGAGCGCGGCGTCTTGGGCGAGCGGTGTGTCTTGGCGACGTGCTCGTGCGGGCGGCGGAGACTCGTCCGGTGTCCTGCTTCCTCGCCGAAGAAACGCCTGAATGCCTCAACGCGGGTTTCATCCGGTTTCACGAGCGTTGGAAACGACGCCCTACTCGTTTCATGGCCATGAAACGAGTCCCTTTTCTCTCCTCCCAGTTTTATTCAAAAAATTGATGTGGCATTATATGAAATGTGTATAAATCCCTATAAAACCCCATTAACACTGGTCTTACAAGATAAAAGTTTCATGCCCGCGTTTTCACAAAGGGAATATCTCGTCACGGTTGATAAAGGGTGCCTGAGCATTCTACTGTATAAGCTTCAAAGTAAATGAACGATGCAAATACAATTCAGCCGATTTTGTTACCATTGGCATGTCTTCACCAACTCTACTTGGAGGAGGACATATGCCTAGCTCGTATACACGAGGAAAATCAAATCTATAAATATGCACCTTCAAATTTAGGCATACAATAATACTAAAAAGAATACTTTCTCTGCCCAAAAGAATGTTATTTTCATGTTAATTTTTACTTTCGGATACTATATTTGACCATTTATTTTATTTAAATTTTTTTCTATATTATAAAATAAATAAAATACTATTAAAGTATCTCTAATGATAAAATAAGTTATAATAAGATAGATGATATTTATAAAAAAATTTAAAAAAGACGAATGATCAAATACAATATAAAAAAGTTAAAAACGACATTTTTTTTTTTGGGATGGAAGAATACAGTATAAGAAAATATTAGGTTGAGTTCCATAAGGGTGCCTGAGCGTTCTAGTGTATAAGCTTCAAAAAATTTTAATAACAGGACTACGAGAACATAACCTCCATAATATTTAGTGGTAATGGCCTTACGAAACACCGTTAGATGCTATGCTAGTGGAGCTGGCGGGTGGCAACTCCAAACACTCTTTGGGCTCAGGCAGGTTAGGTCAACTGCCCAAGGTGGGGTCCTTACAAGCAAAAACGACAACAAATAATCTACAAATTTAATATTATATTCCTGTTCTTATACATGATTAGAATGTTTAGCCCGTTTGGAACACAAGAATTCATAAAAAAGGAAATCATGAGATTTAAGCAAATATGCGTATTGATTATGGGTTTGCTTGGTTAGGATTCAAAATTTGTCCAATCCAAAACTAGGATATGCCAAATCATGGTTGCCAAAACCTTGGCAAGAATTTTGATATAGCACTTGGTTGGTTGTCAAATGAAGGCTTACCAAATTTCTCTTTTATATGTAGTTTAAAAACATTCTAGAGATTTAATAAAATTTGGCACAAAAATTGGTGACACCAATTTTTTGTAACAAACCAATTGATGACCATAAATTTAGCATGTCATAGTTTTAGTTTGGCAAAAATTAGATGCCAACCAAGTAGATCCTATATTTTAGTAATGTCAAATTAAGATGAGCAACAATTAAAGGTGGCCCCTCTCATCCATTCCCCCATGCGTGTATTAACTCCCTACATTTTAAATTATAATTTGTCCGATTTTTTTCATCTAAAGTTTGACAGGTCATTTTATTTAAAAAATTGTATAAAAATAATAAAATTTAAATTATTCTTGAAGAACTTTTATTAATAAAATAAGCTACAATAAAAAATATATAATATTTTATATTATCTTTTAAATAAAACGGTTGGTCAAATTTAATATTGAAAAGTCAAATGAATTATAATTTTAAACATAGTTTTTGGTATATTCTAGTTTTAGTACTAATAATAACATGACACAAGCTGTGGGTCCTATAGTTATTGCAATAATCTCGATTGGTTGTTATCGGGTTCTTCTCTTATGCTTGAGCTCAATCCTACTCTCTCGTTCTTATCCAGTCGGCAGTATCTCTCCTTTCTGCTCGTCCTCCTCATCTCTATGTTATGCTCGCAAGAATTTTTGCCTAAAATTTTTTGCCCTCTTTTTTATGGTATATGCATGTGGATGAAATAAAAAAACTAATTACATAATGTAGCTGTAAACTTCGAGACGCATCTTTTGAGCCTAATTACTCCATAATTAGCTATAAGTGCTACAGAATCCAAATGATTCATCTCGCCGTTTCCAGGGGAGTTATGAAATTAGTTTTTTAATTAGTGTCCGAAAATCCTTTTCAACATTCGGTCAATCCAACGTGATACTTAAAAATTTTCACTCCATCAATTAAACACCCCCTGAGCATCGAGCATGGTACCACGGTGAGTGAGTGGGCTGTGGGCACGCCGCAGGGGATGGTGGCGCATTCCTCCGTCTGACTCAGAGAAGAAGCACCAACGAGGACCCATGGCGGGAGCTCGACGAGAGAGCCAAGGCGGTGAGCAGCGATGGTCGAAACAGGCAAGGTTCTTCTCGCCTTAGCAACTCGTTTCTTCCTCCTCTTCTCGGACTGGACTGGACTGGATTGAATTTTTTTCTTTGCTGTGAAATTGCTTGCCGTCTACACAGCATTCCAGAGTAAAGGATTGAGCGAATCCTTCGTATGCTCGAACCAGTTTTGTTTCCTCCATTTCTGATTCTTTTTCAATTTTTCAATCCAAACAAGCTCCCATCTTGTCAGAAAGAAAAATATCCAAAACAAGCCCTTGCTGATTTTTCTCAGGCCAATATTTTGTTTATTGGGCCGACGTTACCTCTGGCCCAACGAGGATTAGGCAGCACACCGTACCCGGGTAGGTTTCGACCTCGCCGCCGCGCCGCCTCTTCTTCTGCAAAAAAAAAAAAAGGAAATAAAATCAAAACGAAGAACCCTAACCGCGCCTCTCCTTCCAAATCAAGCAATCGATCTCGATCTAAAATCGCGCTCTCGCCTCCCTCTGCATCTCGCCGGCTTCGACTCGCAACAGCTCGATCTCGATCTCGCGCTCGCGCTCGCGCCTCACTCTCGCCAGCTCGATCCGCGCTCTCGCCTCCTCTGCATTTCGCCGACCTCGACTCGCGACTGATCTCCGCCGTGATCTACGCGCGATTCGCCGGCCTTCGACATCGACGACTTCGGCTGCCACCGCCTCGACATCGACGATTTCTCCGCTCACTTGCTGGTACGCCCGACCCCCATCCCCTAGCTGTCCGCCGCCGACGCCGGCAACATGTTTGATTGTTTCGTGGTGATCGACTTCGAGGCCACGTGCCAAGAAGGCTCGGTCATGTACCCGCAGGAAATCATCGAGTTTCCGTCCGTCCTCGTGGACGGCGCCACCGGCAGTATCCTCTCGGCCTTCCGTACCTACGTCCGCCCGGTGCACCACCCCCAGCTCACTGATTTCTGCCGTGATCTCACGGGAATCAGTCAGGCGAACGTCGACGGTGGAGTCAGCCTAGCCGAGGCGCTGAAGCTGCACGACCAGTGGCTCGATTCACAGGGGGCTAAGATGGGCAACCTCGCCGTGGTGACCTGGGGCGATTGGGATTGCCGCACAATGCTTGAGGGTGAGTGCATCTTTAAGGGTATAGAGAAACCCTACTACTTTGATCAGTGGATTAATCTGAGGGTACCCTTCACGTCCGAGTTTGCTCTTGGCAAGGCTCGATTTAACCTACAGGATGCTGTTCGGATGGCGGGGCTGCAGTGGGAGGGCCGCCTCCACTGTGGCCTAGATGATGCTCTGAACACAGCTCATCTTCTTGTAGAGCTCATGCGCCGGGGAACCTCGCTTGCGATCACGGGCTCATTGGTGCCCTTACCAGAGTGCATGCCACCTCAGCCTCGAACCGCGATGGCGACAGTACCCTACTGCTATTGTGGTGTACCAAGCAAAGCAAGTGTAGCCACCATGCCGGGTCCGATGCAGGGGCACAGCTTCTATAGCTGCGGCTACTGGACGCCAGTCTGCCCCTTCTTCTCATGGGCTGCATAAGTGTCTGCGCATCTGCACAGGTACTTAGTATGCGATCTGCACAGGTACTTAGTATTTGGTATGTTCTTGCTTTTGCACTTAATTTCCCTTTTACATTCATTATGGTTTTAGGGTTTCTGGTAATGCTAAGTTCTGGAACTGTTTAGTTTAAGTAGTTATTAGTTTTAGGGTAGATTGATGATTGCAATAAAAGTGCTGGTAATCACAACTTATCAACACTATCTTTTAATATTACAATAAAATTGCAATAAATTTTGTGCCATAGAATTATTAGCTTGTGATACTTTTCCATAAACTAGTTTCATTGAATAAAAAGTAATTTCAAGAAGTGTGTTGTCGGTGCTGTGCCCACCAATAGCACTTACAATGTCAACATGAAATAAGGCAATTTCTCCTTGCTTGCTCTGTTAATTTTGTGCAGCGCTCTCTAATTCAATTGTGACGATTGTGATTGTTGTGAGGGTTGCATGGCAGCTGTCCATGCGTAAAATTCCTGGAACCTAGAGCTCAGATTAGATCATGGTGATGTTTGTGGGAAGGTTCCACTCGAGTCAGGTTGTGTAGCGCTGTCTGCACGTAAAATGCCTTGCTCGTATTGGTCCTTTCAAGATCGCCAGGTTCACATGTTCCTCCTATGTTCAATGTCTGGCCTTTTACTGCTAAACTATTCTCTAGTAGTTTTTTGCTCAGTTGCCATGCAGGTCAGTCAGGACAGTGCTAAGGTGGAACCGGCTCAAATACTTCAACAACGGCTAGTCAAGAAAGGAAATTCAACGAGTCTACCAAGTCTTCGTGTGATGGATAACTTCACCAAATGATGCAACCACATGGGAGGCTACTATCTTCAAGAAGACATTTTCACAAGCACTTGCATTGGAGTCCAGCAACTTCTGGAAGCGGGGAAGAGTTGTCACAGCTGTAGCTATATCAAACTGAAGGCGAGGGCTGGAAGTCACACTGCTGTGCTTGAGTGGGTGGTGTCTAGGTGTCTACTTTCTAGGTAGGCCCTAGAGGCCAGTGACGTGTGCGTGTATGGCTTATAGCCAACACTGAACTCAGAATCTTAGGACCAAGCAATTATTTACTGAACTCTGCATTTGAGGAAAGGATGTGGCGATTGCGATTGCCGTGAGGGTTGCGTGGCAGCTGTCCATGCGTAAAATTCCTGGAACCTAGAGCTCAGATTGGTGGGAAGGTTCCATTGGAGTCAGGTTGTGTGGCGTTGTCTGCACGTAAAATCCCTTGCTCGTATTGGTCCTTTCAAGATCACGTATTGGTGCTGCTACATATAAACTGGAGTTGCCGCGAGGTTCACAAGTTTACCCTGTGTCGTCTAGCCTTTTACTGCTAACTATTCTCCAGTTTTTGCTCAGTTGTGTATGCAGGTTAATCTAGACAATTCTAAGATGGAACTGGCTCAAATACTTCAATGACGGCTGTTCAAGACTGCAAATTGTGCGATTCCATAAGTGTTGTGTGATGGACAACTTCACCAACTGATGCAACCACTTGGGAGGCTACCTTCTCAAGAAGGCTTTCACAAGCTTTTTTCTTGGAGTTCAGCAAAGTTCTGGAAGTGAGGAAGATGTCAAAGCTGCAACTAAGTCAAGCTGAGGGCGAAGGCAGGAAGTCACAGTGATTTGCTCATGTGGGTGGTGTCTAGGAGTGCAGCAAGTTCTTCTAGAAGCAAGGAAGATGCCAAAGTTGCAACTATGTCAGGATGAAGACAGAAAGTCACAGTGCTGTGTTCACGTGGGTGGTGTCTAGGTGTCAGGTAGGCCCGAGCGGCCACTACCGTGTGCGTGTATGGCTTATAGCCAACACTGTGTACTGAACTCTGAATCTTAGGACCAAGCAATTATTTAGCGAACTCTGCATCTGACAAAAGGATGTGGCTGCTGTGTAGAATTGTGTTACCTAGAATATTTGGTATAATACGTAAGGTATTTTGAAGATTTGTATATCAATATATCACGAAATGTTCTTTTTGTTGCTTGGTAATACATTTCAGATTGCAGATACTAATGAAGAATATTACATTGTATACAGTCATAGCTTGTTATATACTGAGCACTTGCTTGTTCCTGGTCAAGTTTATCCTAAGGCAGTATGTTTCTATACTATCACTAAAAGAATTCTGCAATGGATATTTTTCTGAAGTAACAGTTGTTGCTATATAATTTTTTTGGGGGCATTCCCTTTAAGAGGGGAAGAGGTTACTGCTGACGTAGTTGTCACTGCATAGAAGGAGCAGGTTTCTTTGCAGTCTGTTGTGATGCATTAGATTGACTCGCTCGCATCAAAGGTTTGATTTCTGGAACAAAATGTGTGCTTAGCACATAATATTGTCCCATTCATGTATTCTGTTTTGGTTAAATAGTCCTGGTTATATGTACTGTTTGCAGTTGCTTGCTAGTTGCTACCCACACTTAATAGAAGATCACACAGCAGATTCTAATTGCTCACAGAATGATAAAATCTGAAATGTTGCTGTCAACCTATCATTTGGACTTATATGTTTTTGGTTGGTATATGAGGCATATCAGTTCAGATTCAATTTAATTGAATTTGGATTCTTATTTGTTATTCATATTTATGGTATTCAAAGTCGCAGCAATTAGCGTGGTGATAGAAAATTCTTAGATTCATATATAATCTGTTGCATCTATGTAGACTTGTTTACTGATATCAGATTTTGGTTGCATCTTTTTTCTCTATCGCTGCGATCTCATAAAAGCTGGGGATTTCCTCGTTTACTGATTTGTAGTATCACTTGTTTCCTTGTAGCTGTTAGTTTAGCATGGTGATAGAAAATTCTTAGAATTACATAATCTGTTGTATGTGTAGTATCACTCGTTTCCATGTATCATTCCATGTAATGATGTAACCAGCAACCAGATTCATTGTCTTACTAGCTGAAATGAACCGTCAATTGTCAGATCAAATGGTATTTTATTTCACCCACATCGATTTACAATTAACTGTCAATCTTCTATACAGAGTACATAACAGAAGTAACTTCAGTCTGTCAATGATGCTAAGCAAATACTTATGTTCAGTTCTGGCCAAGATCTGCACGAGCACATCACACAGGTAACTTTAGTCGTTTAATTTCCCCCCCTCCTTGTACTGACTATTTCTATGATGAAATCTTATGATAGTCACTGAAGTCTAATCTTGTGAACATCGTTAACAAGACCTGGAATGGGAGATTAAGAACAGTGCTGTCTTCTTCCAGAAGGTGAAGGAGTCGCAGCCCAGCAAGGAGACCCATCCTTGCAGCTCATCAACCAGATGCTCAGCTACGCGACGGAGCTGGAGCATTTAATTTCACAGTAATCCCTGATGGAATTTATTTCTATGGTTACTTGGCATGGCCTACTGTCCTTTACATTTGAGATGAGATCAGCTCTGATCACAACTCTGAACTGTCTGAAACATCATGTGAATCTCTGAAGGACTCAATCTGCCTGGCATTGTTTTGTTAACTCCAGCTGTAGAGCTCATGCGCCGGGGAACCTCGCTTGGGATCACTGACTTGCTGGTGCCCACACCAGAGTGCCTGCCACCTCAACATCAGATCAGGATGGCGACTGTGCCCTTTTTGTTACTGTGGCGTGTCAAGCAAAGCATGAGTAGTCACCACGCCGGGACTGATGCGGGGGTACAGCTTCTACAGCTGCGGCTACTGGACACCGGCATGTTTGTTCTTCTCTTGGGCTGCATAAGTGTTTGCTTGTCTGCACAGGCACGTGGTAGCAGGTATGTTCTTGCCTTTGCCCTTAATTTGTCCTTTACATTTATTAGTATTAGGATTTTGGCGGTATGGTAATGCTGAGTTCTGGAACTCTTTAGTTTAAGTACATTGATGACTCAAAAATTGTTTTTTTTTTCTAATTGCATCAGTGTATTTAGCTTGCGAAGAAATTTGGAACTTTTTAGTTTAATTAGTTATTAGTTTTATGGTAGATAGATTAATGATTGCATCTGTGTCTGCCTGCAAAGAGATCTGACAACTTATCAACACTATCTTTTAATGTTACAATAAAATTGCAATAGCAATCTAAATTATGTGCCATAGAATTGTTAGCTTGCAATTTCCATAAATTAGTTTCATTGAATAAAAAGTAGTTTCAAGAAGTGTGCTGTCGGTGCTGTGCCCACCAATAGCACTGAAGTGTCAACATAAAGCATACAGAGACAAATTCTCCTTGCTTGCTCTGTTTTGGGCAGCGTTCTCTGATGCAATTGTGACGATTTTGAGTGCTAAGTGTGGTGAGTGTTGCTAGCCGCTGTTCATGCCTAAAATTCTGGGAACCTAGAGCTCAGATTAAGTCACGGTGTTGTTGGTGGGAAGGTGCCACTCGAGTTGGGTTGTGCGGCGTTGTCTGCACGTAAAATCCCTTGCTCGTTCCGCATCTTCAGGTGTCAGTAGACTGAATCGTGGGTTAGCTTGTAGGGAGGCTGTTGCTGAATGCTCTGATTGTGATTGTGATTCTTCGAGATACTCTTCATCACAGCGCCAACTAAACCTTCACGCAGATCCAATTCCAGCTGCCCATCATGGAGGAAGAAAGCAGCAACAAAGGAGTGGTATGACCGTCTCGAAGAAAGTGTTGATCTCTTCACCATGGTCTCCAGTATGGATACTGTCCAGCAATAAAAACAGGTTCAGAGGTAGTTAAACTCTCATGTGGTTGAAAAAGGAAGATTAAGTGCTATTGACCAAACAGATTGCAGAAACTGGTCGTGTGGTGGCTCAGTTGACCCTGCATCGTTCCACAGCTCCTGTTTTTGATGAACCTGAAAGCCCAAAATCTCACAAGTCAAACTCTCAGGCTGAGTTCTTTACTGAAGGTGATGAGATGCATACCACTCACTCTACTTTTGGTCCCAATTGCAGAAGGCCCAACACTGCAAATTACAACAGGCATACTCTCCCTAAGGTGCATTTTTCCAACTTCTGATGTCACAAATCCAAGAATCTGGAGGGACAAATGATTTCAAGATTTTTGACATCAGTGAGAACATGTGGGTAGCAGCAGCATCGATACATACGGAGGGCAATGCAGCAAAGTGGCTTCAAGTTTACAAGCTCGGTTTATAAAGGCAGTGGAAACTAAGATCTGTGTCTATGACTATAGAGAGGCTATGGCAGAGTTATGGAACTGAAGCAAAAGACTACTGTGAAGGATTACTTTCAGGCTTTTGAAGACTCAAGCTGATAACAACAGAACAGATGGTGACTACGGATATTGATCTTGTCATTCAAATTTTACGGTGTTTGGCATAGCTACAGGGCTGCCACCTTGGGCGCTGAAGGTCATGGATAAGATCCGTAGAGGGTTGCAAAAGGGGGACACTGCTTGCTGGCTTGGACGAAAGTAACTCGACCACTAGAACTTGGTGGTCTAGGGGAGCTACTAACTACTCCAGTTTTTCACGGTGAGGGTTGTGCGGCAATTGTTCGCGTGTAAAATTCCTGAACTTGAGCTTGGATTTTGCTGCGGCGGCGTTGTTGAGGACGTGCCATTCAACTCATGTTGTGGGGCACTTGTTCACACGTAAAATTCCTTGGTCGATCTGCACGTCCAGAGGTTGGGGCAATTGACTACTGGTTGCTGTTCTTCTCTCAAGCCAGTGTTCCAATCCAGGTTGCTCTGCGTGGTGATTTGAGGATTCACATCATAGCTCAGGAATCATGGTCTGAAATCTTTGTGCTGGGAACTTCGAATGAGATGGTTATGGTTTGAAAGAACTCAGCTGGGCAAACCATGAGCTGCCTTCCCTATTCAAGTGCAGGAACCAGTGAAAGCTCTCTTTGCTGCAGCCATGAACACAATTGTGGGTGATGGATATACCACTCTTTTCTAGACTTGCAGTTGGCTCCACGGCTCATCCTTGCTGTCCTAGCCCCTCAAATTCCCCCTGGTTCCAAAAAGGCGACGGAATTGACGTAAAGTTACTGAAGTGTTGCACGAGCATCAATGGACTCACGACATCTAGGGTGCTCTTGGTGTCGCTGCTCTTGCCGAGTTCATAGGAATTGTGGACCTGAAGAGGAAGTCCTGGACATGCATTGATGGAAATTCTCAGCTACTGGTCAGTGTTCATTGAAACGGCAATGAGACCTTCATTGGAGCAGTACATTTTCAACAATAGAGGAGCCAGGATGAAGCGGTAGATTGCACTTAGATTAGGATTCTGGAAGGGAAACTTATTCTTTTCCTTTTCTACTACTCATCTTTTGTAGGAAATTCCTGTACTTACTACTTTGTTTCCTGCATATAATGAAAAGGCGGAGCACCTGTCCTTGTTCCTAGGAAAACTTATTGTCCTGTGTTCCTGTGGGTAATGTAATCTTTAAAAACGAGGGGTATGTTGGAACCAAATCAAGGGATTTGGGGGAAGTTTTCTGTATTAACTTAGCCAAGCCACAAAGGCAGTTTCAGGGGGGGTACATATAGGGCATCTTCTTGAGAGCCAAGTAAAGAGAAAAACTAGGAAACTTACGTGCTAAGCAAAGTAAAGATAAGGGGTCTTGACTAGACACCCACCAACTACTAGATAAGCACTAGACTTAAGCTATCAATCTCCCCTAAGGCTTGTGCTGCCGCCTCCGGTGGATTCGGGCCATCCCAATCCTGGTACGAAGCTCCGGAACTTGACTCGCCTGAGAGACTTGGTGAGGAAGTCGGCGAGCTGATCCGAGGTGTTGATGTACCCGGCCTTGATGCTCCCTTCCTCCAAGCAGCTCCCCGATGAAGTGGTACCTCACTCGAATGTGCTTGCTGCGTTCGTGGAAAGACGGGGTTCTTCGCCAATGCCAAGGCAGACTTGTTGTCCACCCTCGGCTACACCGCTTCGGCTTCCCTCCCAAGGAGATCACCCAAGAGTCGGGCCAGCCAAAGCGCTTGTGTGGAAGCTCAGTGGCAGCGAGTGGCAGACAAAGCCACCACTGCTTGATGGATTGCCAGCTCACGAGACACTTGCCGAGGAAGAATAGTGCCCCGCTCGTGCTCTTGCTCGTGTCGATGTCACCGGCGTGGTATTTGTCTCTCGTACCTAATGAAGTGCGCCGCTCAGGGGCACCTCGGGTAGCGCAAGCCGTAGTCGGAGGTCCCCGAGGCGTAGCGGAGGATCCTCTTCACGCCTCGGCGGTGTTCGTCGTCGGTCATTGCATGAACCGATCGACGTAGCCCACGGCGAACGCCAAGTCCGGGGCGCGTGTGGACGAGGTAGCGAAGACTCCCCACAATGCGCCGGTATGCTGGCAAGGCCCACCTCCTTTGCCGTGCTCTCGGCTCGGCCAGCCTTCTCCTCCATGGGGGTGTGTGAGCTGGGTTACAGCCAGTGAGGCCACCCACTCGACGATCCGCTTGGCGTAGGCGCCCGCGAAGCGAGATGCGGAGCTGTCCTGGTGGACCTCGATCCCCAGGTAGAAGGAGAGAAGGCCGAGGTCGCTCATCTAGAAGACGGACTTCATCTCCGCCTTGAATGCTTCGATCTCCTCCTCCTTGGTCTTTGGTGATCACAAGGTCGCCGACGACACGCCCACCCAGCGGGGCATTGCCTCCCTTTGCCCGCCGGTAGACGGCGGCCTCGTGAAAACTCTGTTGGAACCCCATTTGCTTGAGGGTGGAGTCCAGCTTGGCGTTCCAAGCGCGAGGTGCCTGCCGCAAGCCGTAGAGGGCCTTGCGCAGGTGGAGGACCTTGCCCTCCTTGCCGGGGATGACGAATCCCGGCGGCTGGCGAACATAGACTTCTTCCTTCAGATCGCCGTTGAGGAAGGCCGACTTGACGTCCATGTGGTGGACGCGCCAACCCTCTGGGCAGCTAGCGAGGAGGAGCCGGACGGACTCCATCCGTGCAACTGGCGCGAAGGCGTCGTCGAAGTCGACTCCCTCTGGCAGACGAAGCCCACGAGCCACCAACCTCGCCTTGTGCTTGATCACCGCCCCGGCCTCGTCCTTTTTCAGCTTGTACACCCACTTAAGGGTGATAGCGCGGTGGCGGGTCGGAAGATCGCAAGCTCCCACGTGCGGTTACGCTCCACGAGTCCATCTCCTCCTTCATCGCGGCCCGCTGAGCCGCGTCTCCCTCCGCCTCAGAGAAAGCGGTGCTCGTCATCGTCGACGGTGAGGAGTAGCTCCGCCGAAGTCGGTTGAGCAAGTTCGGGACGGCTGCTCGCCGAGGATGTTGTCCATGGTGCGGTAGCGAGGGGCTCGTCAGTCAGAGTAGGCGCCGATGATGCGGTCCCTCGGGACGTGGGAGTGGCGACTCCACCGTGGCGCTGCTCGCCGTGGACCGAGGCAGTCAAGTCGATCCTAGGGAAGTGAGCACCGGTGGAGAGCGTGGTGCAACCTGGTGAAGACGGGGCCCGCAGTAGGAGCACGAGTGGCTGATGGTAGAAGCTGGGCGCGAGGCAAAGAGCCAAGGACGCACAGCAGGCTCCGGGTAGGAGCACCGGGCGGGGCACTAGGCTCCGGTGTGTAGAGCACGGGCGGGCCGGCGGTGGACTCGCCGGAGCCGATGGCGAGCGTGGGTGTAGGTAGACGAAGCTCGGTGAAGACGAGTCCTAGCTCCCCCCCACCCCCTCGAAGGGACGTAGTCGACGACTTAAGTCGCTAAGTGTCGGCTCGGATCCGTCGTCGACCATCTTGCCCCATGTCCAACCTCGCCTTCATCGAACACCACGCCACGCGGCGATGCGCACGCGCTGCGGTCTCGGGTCGAGGATGCGGTAGCCCTTCACGCCGCCGGGGTAGCCGATGAAGACCCCCAAAGTGCTTTCCGGTCGCCGAGCTTGCCAACGTGGCCAAACTCCTTGACGAACGCGGAGACAGCCAGAAGACGCTGGAAGTAGTTGACCGCCGGCTTGCGTCCGTGCCACGCCTCGTAAGGCCCTTGCCGTCGAGTGCCTTGGTGGGCGAGCGGTTGAGGTGGACGGCCATCACCGCCCTCCCCGTAGATCGCCGGCATCCCTCCCGCTTGAGGAGGCGCGGTGGTGGCCACCACCGCCTGGTTCGACGCCGACGACCCTGTTCTGGCCGAGGTGTATGGGGCGGAGAAGTGGCGCTGGATCCTTCGTCGGCGCAGTACGCCGCGAACTCTTCCGCCGCGGAACTTCGCCTCCATTGTCGGTGCAGAAAGCACTCGGCTTTTGCGGCCGCACTCCTTCTCTCGCAACAGCTTGGTGGCGCTTGATGGCGTCTACCTTTGCAGCCGCCTTGTCGAGGAGGACAGCCCACATGTGGCGGGAGACGTCGCCGACGAGTAGCAGAAGTAGCGCGGGCCTCCGTGTGTGGCCGGGGTCACGGGCCCGCAAAGGTCGCCGTGCGAGCCCGGGGCCTTCTCCGCGGGCGCTGGAAGTCGGCCGACGAGGGAATGGAAGCCGCCCCGACTTGGTGAGGGAGCGGGTGTCGGGCGCCTCCACGTGGTCGACGTGCGGCATGCCCCGAACCATCTCCTTGCTCCTGAGCCGCCGGGGCCTCAAAGTTGAGGTGCCCAAAGCGCTTCGTGCCACCTCCAGCGCCGGTTGTCGCGGGGCGAGCTGCAAGACAGAGGGCCGCGCCACCGTACGTGAAGGACGAGGCGGTTGCTCCCCCCGTTTACCTTGGCGAAGCCGGTGGCTGCGGTCCCGTAGACCGCAACACACCGTGCTCGATCTCCACGCTGGATCCGTTTTCGTCCACCTGCCCTGTGATGATAGAGTTCCCGAGCACAGGGATGTAGTAGACGCCCGGTGAGAAGCTTCTGCTCGCCGCCCGGCCTTGGCGGTGAAGATGACGGAGCGACACCCTTGATCTCCACGGCGGAGGAGTCCCCGAACTTGACCGTGCCCCGCACGCTGGAGTCCAAGTCGGAGAAGTACTCCCCGCCGCCCGGCGTCATGTGGTGGGTGGCGCCGGTGTCGAGGTACCGCCGCCGATCTTCTCATCGCAAATACCGGAGCCGAGGAAGGCGGGGGGCGCGGCTCGTCGAAGCGGGAGGAGAGCGGCGGCGGTCGGTGAGAGAGGAGCGTGCCTTTTGATGCTCCCGTGGACAAGGAACAGAGCCGCTCGTCACTCTCTCGCGCGCTCGCACAACGTGTGTTCGAACGCGCGGCGGCGCCTCGGCAGTCCTTCCCTCCCAGTGGCCGGTCTTGCCGCACTTCTTGCAGATGTCGTCCCGAGCCGCCTTGCCGCCGGCTGAAACGACCTGTAATTTCCTCGAAGGGAAATCCATAGAGTACATCGAATACAGTTGATACCATAGTTCATACATCGCGAAAGATACAAATTACAGAGTATTACAACACTTGTAACACACCTAAGTACATCGTATCCTAGCGATAAACACACACGGATCAACATCAGAGTAGACGTAGCGTCATAGCGGGTGAAGGCTCCTTCACAAACAATTATCAGAGTCGGGGTAGAGTATCAGTGGGCGTAGACTTGATCTCCTGAACCAAACTTGAGTGTAGGGACGAGACCACCTAGTCCTTTCAGCTCCATTATCGTCGTAGTCATCCTTGAGCACCAAACCTGCTCAACTCTATCAGTATGATTTGTACTGGCCACCGGCTCCCACCCTATGCTTTGCTTTGCTATGTGGTAAGTGGAATGCAAAGGTAGAGAGAAAAAGGCCTATATTTGGCTGTAGTTTTCCTATACAAAACTCTTAATATAAATATAATATAGTTCATCAAGTTTTAACCCATCTCATCCACACATCCATCCATCCCATCCACATCCACATCCACATCCACACATCTCACCACACTCTCACTCTCTAGTCGGCAAGGAAGACTCCCGCTCCTCCTTGCCTCAACGGCCTAAGCCGAAATCCAACAACACCCAGGGGGAGAAAAGAAATGGACACCTCTCACTATAACGAACGTATGGTACTCATGGGAATGTCCATACAGGGGACACGGCTATACGTATAGATTTAGTAACTCTGCGCAGAGCTTGTACACCGGAACCACAAGATCACCATCATCGGCGATGCCTCGTCTAGGCCGATACCAAGCCGCCGCCTAACCGGCCCAATGCCACCCTACCACTCTTCCGGGGCACCCCAGGAGATCCACCGGCACGCCGAGGCGTGAGACGTGGTACCGGATCCCTAAGGGTTCCACGTTGTCTCGGGAGGGTGTGGGTCTCGGCACCCATACCTCCCTACACTATCACCTATCAACCTAGTAGTGATGACGGGGGGCCTAGCCGTCAAGTCGTTTCCCCGCCCATCGAGGAACGAGTGGTGTGTACGAAAAGGTCCCATGAACCCTAGGCTCGACAAACCAGTCCTTAGAGGGACCTGGACAGATGTCTTTCACCGGGGGCTCGACGCCCCGTGCCTCGGACGGCACCTCCATTCTAAGGATTCGTCCCACGAAGACACTCCTCCCTAGAATCTACTAACATCACATGTACCCGCCACAGGTACTCTCTCACATAGGGAGTGCCCAGATCACACTCTCTCCGGCAAGACTTGTCCCCCGACTCATCGTAGATCCCGCCCGGTCGACACAACCCTCACCACACACCCAAGACACACGCCAAGATCTCTCCCATGTTGTCCCCAAGTTATCGGTTTACGGCACCACGTGCCTTAGCCACACACAAGCATGTATAAGTAGAGGGTAAGTGTGTAGCAAGTATCATGAAGTAGGCGGCGTCTATCCTAGCGCCGGGTGTGCGGGGAGAAAGGTTGCGTCAAGGTATTGGCTTATCAAGCAATCTACCATGCATCCTATCACAGTTCATTTGCATAAAGTAAAGCGCTAGCGCCTACATATTGCATGCCTAATAGGATTCTACAAGGTTGGGTGGGGACGTGGCACCTGTTTATAGCAATCCATAGTCATCCTCATCCTGGTTGCCCTTGGCGTCTCCTCCTCCGGCGGACCTCCGATCCGTCCAACGTTACCGTGATGCAACTACCTCGATAAAGCAACAAACAAGGCAAAGAGCAATCAATCCCTAACCAAATTCCAATACCCCCAAAAAGGGCAACAAGATACAAAAGGAACCGAGATAACTTCGGAAAAAACGAAAAGACTTAGCCCTCGTGGAGAGTGTCCGATCCTTGGGCTCATATAAATAGAAGTGGTTGCTGCTAAGCACAAGCCGGATCACGACCATGGTATAGCCGTACTTCCCGGGTCAATCGTGTCGACCCTGTACGGCTTCAAAAGAAGAGGCCTTGATCCTAGCTTAACTTAACCAAACACCACGGTTTGCGACCTCCCGATCCCGACGTCATGGAAATTGGCGGGGACGGAGGAGGATCACAAGTAGGAGAGAAAAGGGAAATAGAAACGGCAGGGTTTGGCCCTTGCGGCCTTTTAACCCACAAGTCACAACTATCGCACAGGATTTCGAGTAAGAACAATTAACACGAAATAGAGGAATTGTGGCTTGGTTCTAGGCTCTGGCTTACCCGTCATGGTAGCGACGGTAGCAAAAGAGATTGGAATATGAACAACGAAGAGCGGCTACTGAGGTCCTCTCAATCCGCCGCGACACAACAACATCGGGAGCCGAGAAGAGAGTAGCACACAAGGGAATATAGGAGAGTTAGTTGGGCATGTCCATGTCGCGGCCTCGGTCACATCCTCGGCGAGGATGGTTTTCCAACGATCGATCGGGTCGACTTCGCATGGGTCCGGAGAACAATTACCACGGACCATAGCTTCGCTAACTAGAAGAGATAGTCCGGTCTTTGATCCAATCGTCATGACTAAGACGGGATCGAAGCGTAAGGGGCTAGCGGGGAGGAACGGAAGGTAAACGAAAAGAGAAGGAGCGGTGGTCTACTCCTTCCAATGCACATGTCACGACAAAAAGGCGGGGCATCGAAGAGGAGCGATGCACAAGAGAGTACAAGTGCCTAATCCGCTTGTAGGGTACCTTGACCAAGGTGCACTAAATGCACTAAGACGTTCCCGGATTCTTGGTGGTGCGGTTGTCACCTCGGAAGACCCAGGAGTGTCATGGTCTCAATAGGTTGGCATACAAGAGGGCTAAGCACTAAGGAACAATTAGAGGGAAGTAAAAGGAGGTTTCCTCTTCCCTTGATCCACTCGCCCACGGCGGTCGGACGGGAATCAAAGGAGTGGGATCAAGAGAGCAATAATAGAACACCGACGAACTCGATCAAACACCAAATGGGATTTCGGTTCCACAAGATTGCCGGTCCTCTTGACATGGCAATAGTCAATAATCCAAGTACTCGGAGTCAAGAGAGTCAATCCATGCCTTACTGAACTAGCGAGGATCGAAAGGATAAAGAAAGAAGAAAGGCCCCGCACTCTTCTCGACCTACTCGTCATGGCAAGGGACGGTGGTCGGAAGAAAAAGAGACGGAAGTCTCACACGGTCCCCTGATCCACACCAACTCGTGGGGCACCACGACCTCCGTGCAACTAAAGCGGCAAAAGCTATTTCTCGGGTTCGTAGCGATGCGGTTGTCATCACGAGGCGAGGAATGCTTCGGTCTAGGTGGTGCAAGCATACGAGGTGGTGGGGAAAATAGCGCAAGAAAAGAAAGGAAAGAAAAGAGGTGAAGCCCGATGGTCATGGCGAGATGAGTCGCGGCCATAAGCTTTACCTACACGGGTTTGGCTCCGTCGTCCCACGATAGTTGCTTCCTAGTTTGTTTCCCACTAGACTAGGTCTTTGGGGGCTCAATGTGCGGCGGGTAAGATCCGCATTGATAGCGATATCAAGCTCCTTTATGACCATGTCCTAGGGCCGAAGGTAGAAGCTAACACTCGTAGATGCGGCCGAAGACAACTAAAGCACGAGAGAACGAAGTTACGCTCGGCATCGCGATCATGGTGGGATGAACCCACGATCGAAACGCTCAAACAAGGTATGGTCCCTTGACCGGCTCGAAGGCTCGGTCCACATACAAGCACCATGCAAACACACAACCCAATGCAAGACGACAACCACACACGGAGTAGCACATATCCTCAGCATGAGAGACAAACCGGCACGAAGGCACGGCACAGGCAGGCATGTATCGACATAGTATGATAGAGTGCGACAAGTGAGTATATGGTATGAAAAACAAAGGGCTTTGCCGACGTCGAGGATGGCGTCGGCGGGGTTTCGAGGGTTCAACCTTGGCGGGGAAGAAGGCAAAAGTCGGCAAGGCTTCAACGGAGCGTGGTCGAGGTGGAGGAGGCCCACAGCTGGCTGCGGCCTGCTGCAGCCACCTCTGGCCAGCTCCGCTCGCTGTGGCCCGCTCTGGCCTGCTGCTGGCCAGCAGCAGCTGGCTGTGGCTGGCCACGGCTGGCTACCACTGGCCGGGAGTGGCTGGATGTGGCCGTGGTCGGCTGGGCACCAGGCTGCTGCCGCCGGGCGGCACACCTACTGGGGTATAGAACCACGGCACGGCGTCGGAGTCGACCAGCGCGCTCGGCGCAAAAAGTGCAAGCTTGGACTTTGGGAAGGCTCACTGGCGGCAAAGGAGAGCTCCAGCAAGCCGCCGCCGTGGGCGGGCGGGTTGGCGATGGAAGCCGCATGGCATGGACGAGGCGAGGGGAGGCTTTGGTGGAGGTGCTGGCCGGCGCAGCCAGCGCGCCGGCATTCCAGGACCTTGGCGGTGTGCGCTAGTGGCGTCGTGGTGGGGCAAAGGAAGCGGCGTCGATGTCCCTGCGTGCATGCTGGAGCACGGCGACGCGGAGGTGTGGCGGTGTAGCGCGCGTCACGGGCAGCGTCTCGAGCCCCTTCTCTCGGTAGTGTGGTGGTGGAGCGGGCGCCGCGTGCGTGGTGTTGCCGCGGGACGCCGCGCGCCGGCGGACGGGCGGCGGCCGTGGCACGGTTAAAATGTCGCGCCGCTGGGCTGAGCCAGAGCGAGAACGCGGTCGTCGGGGACGGAGTCGCCCTTGGCGTGAACGCGTATCGTGGAGAAGGAAGGCGCGCGCTGGGGACGGGTGGTCCAAAGTCGCTTGCGGCGTGCTGGGACGGGTGGGCTTTGCAGCGGCGCTGCTCCGCAAGCCGCGTCGTGGTCGTGGAAGAGGAGGTCGGAGCGTGGTCCGCGCGCGGCCGCAGACGGTGGCAAGGCGGCCATTGTGAGGCGACGCGGCCCGACGGAGCTCGGCGCAGTGGCTCGCTTGACGCCATGGCGGTGGCGGAGCCGGCCGACCCGGCAAGGTTCGTCTTTGGCGTCGTGGCGAGCGCACGGTGTAGACGGCGAAGCGCGACGTCGGTGCGGCTTTTGGCGCGGTGCGTGCGTGAAGCGCGCCGAGCAGCGGCGACGGCGGACGTCATGGCGCTGCCGGACGTGGTGAGGGGAGCAGGAGGGAGGAAGAAGGAAGCGTGGCGGCGGCGGCGGGCCGGAGGAAAGGAAGGGATGGGTGGCGGCGGCCGGAGTTTTATACGCACCGCGAAGTTAGGGCTGGGGGGGCGTGGCTACTTCCTGGGGCGCCCGTGCCCGGTTGACACGCTGGGCAGCACGGGCCCGCGCCGAGAGGGAGGCCGACGCCGCGCAGCGCACGCGAACGCCTGGCGGCGGCGGCGGTTCCTAGGAAGGCGCTCCTCCCTGGGTTGGGGGGCCGCACGGCTTATCAAGCGATGGGCCGCGACGCGCGTGGAACGCTGCCGAGCGGCTGGTGGCCGCTGCCCTGGGCTGGAGAGAAGGGGGTCCGAAGCGGCCGCGCCCTGCTGCCGCTTGGGCTAGCCCAGTGTGGGGGAGGAAGAGAGGTAGTGGGCCGGCGGGTGGAGGGAGATTTGGAGTCTAGGAAAAAAGGAAAAGACTTCTCCATTTGCCATGATGATTTGTAGAGGATTCAATTGGAATTTAAGGAGGGATTAAGGAGGGGAATTGAAAGAAGATCCGGGGAATTTCATGGAGGGATATTTGCTATGGATTGGTGTACTCCTAACTCCAAAGCAAGATAAAAACCCGAAACCAACCTCGAAAACAAAGGCACACTCCTACAAACAATTCTACACGCATGCTCAATTTATCGACAATTTCCTCTATGTTTGGCCTACCACTTCATGACTCACACATTGCAGGAAAATTTTTAAAAAGTTCAGATTTTTGGTGTTCTGAAAACACGGGATGTTACACCGGCACGCCGGGGGGAGCGCCACCACGCCCGGGAGGAGCCTTGCGCCATTGCGCGGTCGACGCTTGGCCGCCCCAGAGACGACGAAGTCTCCGCCTTTTCTGCTGCTCCTTTGGCGCGCACGCCACTGCTCCTCGGTGAAGAGAAGCTTGCCGCCGATGGAGACCGGCTCCGGGGAGGCAGCTGCTCGAGCCCATCGGCGGCCTTGAGGCGACCCGTCACCTTTTCGACCCGTGCTCGTCGAGGTCCAGAGGGTGATGATCGACGAGGCGAGCTGCTTGTACTTCCTTGGGACGGGCCGAGGAGCTTTTGACAACTCTCTCCTCGGTGATGTCGACGTCGCCATACCGCCTCCGAACGCCGCCGTAGGATGGTGAGGCGGACGGAGAAGTCGTCGATGTCCTCGCCCGTCTTGAACGCCAGGTTCGCCCAAAGTCTTGGCGAAGCTTCAGCAGGGGCCCTGCGTGCGCGGGTCGCCGCCGATGCGTGAGGTGGCGATGGCGTCCCATGCGCCCCTTCGGGCTGTCGCCTTTGTCCGCGAGGGTGGCTCCTACCTCCATCGGGGACAGCAGCAAGGAAGGCGCACCTCCAGAGAAACGGCGCCGCACGGGATCTTCTCCCACAAGTGTCACGCCTGAGCTTGACTTCATCAGCATCGACCACTCGGTGTAGTTGGTCTTGGTGAGCAGGGCTACCCGCCGCACTGGAGTCCTTGACGATGCGGACGCGCCGCCCGATTTAAGGGGGACTCAGGAGGGCTTTGTGTGCCAGCCCCCCATCCTGTCGCGCTCGCGCTCAAGACGCACGCCGCCCAGCACGTGGGCCGTGTCGCGGTCAAGCCCGGCCCCGCCCGGGCGCCAAGGTACTCCCGTCCCGGTCGTGGTCGCGGCCGTAGAACGCCCGCTGCACCCGCCACGCTGGCACGCTCGCGGCCTCGGGCTGAGCCTCCAGCGCTGCTGGACATCGCTGGTCGAGGCCGGGCGATGATGTCCGCTGCCGCTGGCCTGTCCGCCTGCTGCTGCAGCAATTGTAGGCGCCCGCCAAGCAAGCTGCACCATCACGGTTACGGCAGCAGCACCGGCCTGCAGGTGCGCGTCCCCCTGCCAGGAGCTTCCTGGTGCCTGGGAGGGCACCCGCATCCACTCCCTCGGCTCAAGTCCGGCTCGGCGCCCTCAAGACGCACGTCCTGGGCCGCCCGCAGGCTTCCTGCGCGCGCACGTCCAGCCGAAGCCGGTGGGAGGCCGCGTCGCGCCCCCGGGCATCGTGTCGTCGCGGTCCGCCTCCTACGTGCTGGAAGCCGCTGGTCCGTGTCGCCGTGCCGCGGATTCGCGCGATCCGTACCGGTATGCCGAAACTGTCGCGTCCGTCGCGTCCGTCTCCCGCCTCCGCCCGTCCGGCCTCGCGAAACCCGTGGAATCCGGCCAACCAGCGCGGCGCCGCCGCTTCCGGCTCGCGGGCTTCGACCTCCGCCGCCGCTTTCTGCGGCGGCGCGCGTCCGCGGCAGTTTTTTTTGGGCGGCCCAGCGGTAGCGAAGCTTCGGCGGCCGCCAGGCGCTTTGTGCTCGAGCAGCCGCCCGCTGCGAGCTCATCGGCCTCCTGCGCGCCGCCGCTCCGCCTCCAACTGCCGGCGCTTTCGGCCTCCTCGAGGCAAGCATCCACGGCGGGATCCGCTCCGGCCGCCCTGCGCCTCACGCTGGACATGACCGCGCGAGTGGAGGAAGAAGAAGATGCGGTTCTGACCGAGACAGACATGGCTGACTTGGGTTGGGAAGAAGAACAGGTAGAAAACCCTAGCTCTATATACCAATTGTTGGAACCAAATCAAGGGATTTGGGGGAAGTTTTCTGTATTAACTTAGACAAGCCACAAAGGCAGTTTCAGGGGGGCACATATAGGGCATCTTCTTGAGAGCCAAGTAAAGAGAAAAACTAGGAAACTTAGATGCTAAGCAAAGTAAAGATAAGGGGTGCTGACTAGACACCCACCAACTACTAGATAAGCACTAGACTTAAGCTATCAGGGTATGGCGCATACCCATACCCATGACCAACCTGTAAGGTGTACCCAATTTTTGCACTCTGAGGCTGTTGGTTCAGAATAGAATTGCTGAGTTCTAGACTGTGCTGGAGCTCTACCTGTCAAGGCACTTGAGCATCCTTGCATCAAGCATGCTGTAGAGCTTGAGCAATCCTTCATGGAGGGTGCCTACAACCGAGTGTTAAGTGCTCGGCAGGCTGGGCCACGAGACCTATATATGTTTACTTCCTGGACCTTCTCACCAAAACAGTTAGGTGAGTGGGCTTTTATTACTCCTGTTTGTTTGATTTATCTTAATGGAGATGCCATTGTGTTTTTCTGCTCTGACAGAGTTGAGATCGCTGGGTGCAGCGAAAAGGGGTATGATTCCATATCTGTAAGTGATGCAACGCAAATGCTTATGTTCAGTTCTGACCAAGATCTGCATGAGTACATCACAGAGGTAATTTTATACTTCAAATTTCCCCCTCTTTTTTCTGAGTGTGTAGAGAGATAGGCAAACACCACACACCTTAATGTGGGGGGTGACCTTTATATATATGGCCAATGTGGTTGGGTATACAAGGAATACAATCCATATACATGGCAGGGTGCTAATTACATAAGACCTACCTAATATCGCCCCAGCGAGCCGCGTAGGGAGGATCCCGGACGCAAAGACTAGACCTAAAGTCAGTGAACAATCGACAGGGTAGACCTTTGGTCATGATGTCCACGAACCGGTGTGTTGTGGGCACATGGAGTGCCCGAACCGTCCCAAGGCAACCTTGTCGCGGGACGAAGTGGATGTCAATCTCGATGTAAGCCAGGCGACGATGGTGGAGGGTTAGCCCGTCATATAGACCGCGCTAACGTTTTTCGAAGCATTACCCACGGGCCGCCGAGGCAAGGGGGAGCGTGGAGCTCCCCGGAGAAGCCGACGAAGCCAACAACACTCAACGACGGCATGGGCAACCGTGCAGTACTCAGCCTCAGCACTAGAACGCTGCCACCGTCGTCCGGGCGCTTTGAGGACCAAGAGACCGATTGTCACCGAGGAAGACGCAAAGAGCCGACATGGAGCGCCTGGAGTCGGGCAGCCCGCCTGGGCCGCGGCCGAGTACGCGGTGAGAGAGAGTCACCGGCCCGGAGCCGAGGTGGAGGCCGGAAGACAGTGTGCCCTTCACGTAGCGGAGAATGCGCTTGATCAGCGCAAGGTGGGGCTCACGCGGACATGCATAAAGAGGCACACTTGCTGGACTGCGTGAGGAGAGGTCAGGACGGGTGAGCCGCCGTAAGAAGAGCCGCGCGAGGCTCCGGCATCGGGACGGGTCGGCAACCGGAGCACTGCCGGGTGGTGGAGAGCTTGGCCCGAAAGTGTCACGGTGTGGAGGTGGGAGTGACACGGCCATGCCCGCCGGGCCGGAGGAGGTCCACAAAGATACTAGCGCCGAGACAAGAAGAGCACCTCGGGGGCAAGCGCCGCGTGGAGCGATGCCGAGGAAGTGGTGCAAGTCACCGAGATCCGTCATAGCAAACCGAGTGGAGGTGCCATGATGCGCTGCGTAAGATCAGTCCTAGACACGGTGAGGATGATGTCGCCGACATACGAGGGTAGGCGGTGGCATCCCCCTTCTTTAAGGACAAAGAGAGAGGTGTCGGAGACGGAGGTGACAAAGCCGAGGAGCCCGAGGTAGGCGGCGAACCACTGGTACCAGCCCGAGGGGCCTCGTCTCGTGCCATGCAAGGAACGCTACAAAAGACAAACATCGCCGTCGAGCCGGGTCGACAAAGCCCGGTGGCCGGCGCAAGACGCCTCGCCCGATGACCATGGAGGAAGGCGTTTTTCACGCCGAAGCCGGGTGGATCGGCCATGGACGGGAGGCCGCAAGATCGAGGACAACATGTATCATGGCCGGGCTTGATGACGGGGCTGAACGCCTCGTCAGCGAGTCGATGCCGTGGCGCTAGGAGAAGCCACGAACCACCCAACGGGCTTTGTGGCGGGCAAGGGAGCCATCGGAGTGGAATTTGTGCTTGAAAATCCACTTGCCCGTCAACGGCATGTTGGCACCTGGGGCGGGGAACGAGGCGCCAGGTCCCTTATCAACAAGCGCCTTTGTACTCATCGGCATGGCAGCCCGGGCCGCAGACGCCCAAAGCACTCGTAGTTCGCTGGGACGGCGAGGCGGTGGAGAGCGTGGCGGAGAAGCCGTGAAGGTCTGGACGGGTGACCAAGGTACCGGTTTGGGACCGGTGACCATGGCCAGAGGTGCTGCTAGTTGCACCGGAGTGGTGCCCGCAGCAGGCAGCCCAAAGTGCTGAAGCTGGTCAGCAGGCTGCGCGGGGCTACACCGATGATGCCGAGGGCTGCCCCAGGCAGCGGGTAATGCCTCGACGGGCTGGGGCAAAGGCGCACACACCGGTGGTGACGCAGGGGCCTGTGGACGCCGGGCCGCACGCCGTGGAAGTCCTGTGTTGGTGGAGAGAGGAGCAGCAGCCCACCACATGCCGAATGGGGCGGCCGCCACCCAGTGCCACAAATGACCGCGGTTGCCGCAAGGGATGGCACCACTGCTGGTCCGCGGAAGAGGATAGCGGGTCGCCGACACCTCCTCAAGAGCAGCCCGAGCACGGCGGAATGGTCGCCGTGGAGGTGGTCCGCACAAGAGTAGTGGTACCTGAAAGCAAAAAATCCAGATCGCTAGGCGAGGACCTGGGTGAGTCGAGTCCAAGAGGAAAACAAGTCTCGTTGAAGACAACATGACGTGAAATGATGATACGTCATGTTGAGAGATCGGAGACAGCGGTAGCCCTTTTGTGGGAGGAGGGTAACCGAGGAACACACAAGCCGTGGAGTGAGCAGCGAGCTTGTTGCAAGCCATGGCGGTCAAGTTGGGGTAGTAGTAGAGACACCCAAAAACATGGAAATGGGAGTAGTCGGGTGGCGTGTTGTAGAGCGTGGTGGGGTGTACGGATAGCATTGCGAAACGGCGGTGCTAGGTCGCCGGTTCGCAAAGTAGGTGTAGGTGGGGCGAGGGGCCTCGGCCCGGTATGGTGGAGGGAGATGGGCATGGACCAGCATGGTGCAGCTGATGTTATTCAAAGTGCGAAGAATGCGTTCGGCCTTGCCATTTTGTGAAGAAGTGTAAGGGCATGAGAGACGTAAGTGGACACCACGGGAGGCAAAGAAGTTTTGTAGAGTGGTGTTGACAAACTCCGCACAATTATCGCCTTGAAAAGCTTTAACGAAAAGAAGGCTGAGCTGCGTGGTGACAAAGTTGCAAAAATTGGTAATGTGGCTGGCCACCTCAGATTTGCGAGTGAGTGGAAAAGTCCAACAAAAATGAGTGAAGTCATCCAAAGCAAAACAAGATAATATCGATAACCCGAAAGGCTAGCAACCGGTGATGTCCACACATCGCAATGAATAAGTTCAAATGGCATGGAGCTAGATGAACTAGAGTTCGAAAAGGGAGCCACACATGTTTGCCTAAGCCGACAAGAATGACACAAATGGTGCTCTACTTTATTACAATGGATAGAATTATTTTGGCTTAAGGATGTTGAGGGAGGCGGAGCTGGGATGACCGAGACGGTGATGCCATAGATCGGGAGGGACGGCAAGGGCTGGGCGTGGGGGAGCCGTGGATGCAAAGCAGTATAGTGTAAAGGTCCCCGGTGCTATTGCAGCGAAGCATCACGCGTCGGGTTGGGATATCCTTGACAGAAAAACCAAGAGCGTCAAATTCAATAGAACAATTGTTATCCCTAGTGAACTGACGAACAGAAAGAAGGTTGTGCATTATGGAAGGGACAACCAAGACATTATGTAGAGGGAAATTTGACGCTGGTGTATGAAGGATGGACTCATCACGACAGGAGACAGGGAGAGTGTGACCATTGCCAACAGTAATGAAAGAATGAGAGGAAGGATGGCGAGAAAGGAGTATACCATCGAGGAGCTCATGTGGGAGGAGGCACCGGAGTCCATTACCCATGGAGTGGTGCCCCGGAGGTGCATCCGGGGTTAGAGGCAGCATGAGGCGAGGCCGGGTTCCACATGGGGGCCGGCTGGGACACTTGAAGCGGGGCGAAGGTGGAGGGGAGCGACTGAGGCCCAAAGGCAGTGTGCTCCTGAGGTGGGGCGCCAAGGATCCCTGGACGCTAGGTGCTTTGTCCCTGCTGCAGCTGCTGGAACGAAGGACCTTGGGGTGCCCATGGGTTATAGCAGAGCCAGGGACCCATGGGGCCAGCCTACTGTGGAGCGCCGAGGGTAGTGCGCAGGCCGCAGAGCCGTTGTTCCAACCCCTCCACGGCCCTTGCCCTTGCCCACCACCTTTTTGCCGCCGCCAGAAGCCGTTTGTTGTGGGCACCGTGGCTGCCCCGCCATGGTCGCCGTGCCCGCCGGAGGAGAGGCCAACGGAGGTGGAGCGGCACCCGCCGGCCGGGTACAACCGTGCCCGCCCCGGGGCGGGAGGGCGGTGTTGGCGACGGCCCCGCTCGTCGTTGGCAAGGCGCAGCTCTCCCGAGGACCAACATGTCGTGGGCGCTGGGCGAACGACGGAGGACACCGAAGTTGGCGATGTCATCCGGCCGTGTTGGAGAAGCGGGGGTTGAGGCCGCTAGCAGCCAGGCGAGGATGAGCTGGGAGTCCGCGGACCGGATGGCCGACGTCACGGAGGGTAGCGGCCTTCGCCTTGAGGTGTTGACCAAGGGGCCGAGATGGTGGAATCACCTTGGACCATGGAGTGGAACTCGTTGAGGAGGAAGATGGCATGTGGCTCCCGGTTGGCATGGAAGAGGCCCTCGATGGCCCACCACAGATCGCGGGCGGTTGGATCAGTGTTGTCCATGGCGAGGTCGGGACGGAGTCATCGACGGAGCGAGAGCCGCCGCGGACGCAGCACTCGGCGGCATCCCAATGGGGTTGTCCGCCGAGGAGGAGCCGGAGCCGTCGATGTGGGAGCGAAGGCCGAATTTTCCACACAAGGACTTGAAGAAGAACGCCCACTTCGAATAGTTGGATTGGAGACCCAACGTGATCAGAACATGGGCTTTGATGTTGACCATGGCATAGGGATGAGCCACGAACGAAGGAAGGGGCGGAGCAAGGTCCCCTGCCCATGGCACCAAGGGTAGGCATGCCCGGGCGGGTAGGGTGCCATCACCTGGGTGGCCGGCATGGTGGCGAATGCGGAGGCATGGATGGTGGCCATCGGTGGTGAGGAGGAGAGGTGGGGGCGAGCAGCCGGGGAGGATGGGCGGGCGTGAGGAAATTAGGATCGAGAGGTGAATGATACCATGTAGAGAGATAGGCAAACACCACACACCCTAATGTTGGGGGGCGGGGGGTGACCTTTATATATATGGCCAATGTGGTGGGTATACAAGGAATACAATCCATATACATGGCAGGGCGCTAATTACATAAGACCTGCCTAATACATAGGACCTACCTAATAGAGTGTATTTCTATGTGAACAATATGATAGTCACTGTAAAGCTTAATCTTGTGAACATCATTAACAGGAGCACCCGGAATGGGAGATTAGAACGGTGGTGTCTTCTTCCAGAGGGCAAAGGAGTTGCAGCCCTGCAAGGAGATCCCATCCTTGCAGCTCATCAACCATACGCTCAGCTACGCGAGGGAGCTGGAGTGTATTGTATGATTTAAATTTCACAGTAATACCTGGTGGATGTTTATTCCTGTGGTCACTTGGCATGGAATGTACTGTTCTTTACGTTTGAAATCAGCTCTGATTGCCGGATCACCGAAGGGCTCCATCTCCTTAGCATTGGTTTGTTACCTCAATTTGTATTTCACCAAATTAACTGCATTGTTTTCACTGAACTTTGATGGGCTTAAGATTGAATTACCACATCGAAATTGCACTGATTGTGTTTTTCAAAAGAAGAAAAAAAGGGGGACAAGATTGGCCATACTGAACATACATGCCTCCTTAACTGAAGGGAAGATGTCTTATTTTGGTTTGGTGGTGCGGTTGAAGAAAACACAATTTTAGTTGTTTATATGTTCTGTAAAGAGGAAGTTTACTTGAGAATAGACTATTGAACGGGATCAAATCAGACCTTTTACATGTGTCACTGACAGTAAATTGGAATTGGCTCTTGTCTGAATATTCTTCTGAGTTACTGGGAGTGGTAGATTTTTGCTCACTGTTTTCTTAAAAATTATTGGTGTTCCTCGCAACCACAGACATAAATAAGATGGTAAATTATTTGCATACTTGGAAGGCTAAGCATGTACGATTGATAATTTTATATTCCCTAAATTTGAAAATCTGGTGCCTTTTTTTTTTTTCGGTCGCTAGCAAAGGCATGTTTTCCGTCGTGGAACGCCGAGCATCTCCTTGAACTTAGACGAGCTACTCTATCAATCTCAAATAAGTGACAATATAAGGTTTTATATGAAGTCATCTATTTGATATTTTAACTATTATTACTTGTATTATAATTATACTAATACTATAATATATATTTTAATAAAAAATATTTCTCAAGACAAATATACTTTTGTATCACTTCCACCTCCACTTATTTACTAGAAAATACGGCGCGGCTTTGCCGCGCCTTTCCTTGATGTGTCAGTTGCAGTAAGTTGGTGGTTGCTCTACATTCTTTCCACGCTGATCATAATTAGACTGTTGAATAGAATTAATCAATGAACCAATTATTTTATACAATGTTATGAAGTTAGTGATAAAAAATAATATTTTGGATCAATCAAAAGAATAAAAAGGGAAAAACACATCGAAGGATTGAATAATAATATTTTTATATTTTCTCATTGTTCACTTGCTTTTTACTTAATAGAAATTCTATCAATAAATTTAATTAGTAAGCATATGAATAAGGCCAATATGTGGTTACATCTGATTCAAAGATAAATAGACTTTTCATGCTTATTTAATCCAAATAAGGTGCACCAAAAATGCATTACATGATTATATGACAGCTTTAGGCTCAACATATTCATAGTTTTTTTTCCTTCCGTTTTCAAATCCAAATGGAGTTGCAATCTGTAACAAGTCAGCAATCTCCTGTTTCATTAATAACCATACCAGATGTTTTCAGTTGTCAGGAAAAAGGATCAAACACTGCTATCAATTGCGCATAAGCTATGAAAGATAAGGTTTACAAATGTTGGGAATCGACAGTTTTCATTAGTGATGATGCCAGGAATACTACTCTTTTAAGCTTATCCTGAGCAAAGGAACTATGGTGAGAGTAGAATTGTATGTGAGGCAATAGGGTGGAAACTTATTGGTGTTAGCACAACCTGATAAACAGAATGTTTCTAAATCTAAAATAACTTGATTTGATTATCTGTTTTAACATATGGATAATGTCAACAAGGTCCATATTTAATTCCATGGCATGTACTAAACCACTAAGATTTGCCTCCATGCACTCGCCCTCTCCACCTTGGTGACATTTACATGAGCAGTGTGGTCTTCTTTTCCTTCCTTTTTTTCCTTCCGATAAGATGGTGTAGGGGGAAAAGGAAAATAAGTTGAGTATCCTGCGTAAACATAAAACAATGGCCTACAAATTATTAGATAACATTACATATTAAGCTAGTTAGCTTGTGAAGTCAGCTTAGGATTGAGGTTCTCGAGCAAATTGTGTCATAGATTTAAATTATTCAGTATCCTGGGTTGTATATATATAATTAGGATTGAGGCAATTTACTTAATTAAATTGAAACAGACTCCTGGATTTCTAGCCAGCCCACGTCGTCCTAATTCCTATTAGCCTTTGGATTGCTCTAATCAATGGCTGTTTTTCCTTCTGTCAGTGTTCCAAACGAGGTTTTTTTTTCAACGTGAAACGCCCAGATTTTCCACTTCTCGCTCCCTCACACTCTCGCGGTAAATATGCATGATGCACCCCCACTTCATCCACATCGAGGCCTTGTTTAGATGGGAGGAAGAGAGAGATGAAAAAGTCAGCTAGATTCGTTTGTATTTGGTAAATATTATCCAATCGTGGTCCAACTAGGCTCAAAAAGATTCGCCTCGTGATTTACAACCAAACTATGTAATTAGTTATTTTTTATTTATATTTAATGGTCCATACATGCGGCTACAAATTAATGTGGTGGAGAGAGATTGAAAAGTCCTGTAGAAGTAGCATTCGTTTTCTCAAATCCAATCGTCGTGGACCAACTAGGCCAAAAAGATTCGTCTTATGATGTATAACTAAACTATGCAATTAGTTATTTGTTTTACTTATATTTAATACTCTTTTATATGCGGCATTTATATGGTACAAATTGATGTGGATGGAGAGTGAAAAAACTTTTGAAGTTGGGAGGTAAACTAAACAAGGCCCGAGTTAAAAAAAGAGATGTCGTCCTTTCCTCTTCTCCCCGACGTTTTCTCGTCGCCTCCTCCGCCTCCCCTCGAACCGGCCTCGGCTCGGCATGGCGGACAGGCGCGGCGCGGGCGTCCGCGATGGCCGCCCGGGGGGTGACGGCCCATCAGCACTGTAGCCACGGCGGCCCCCGGCGCGGCCCCTCGGCGGGGTGGCGTGGCGGCGCCACCAAGCCCCCAGGCGCAGCGGCCCCCGGCACGCGGCTGCCCCCCGTGGCGACGGCGCGCCCACCGGCCGGCGCAGCGGCGCCCTCCTCTCCCTTCATCCCCCACCGCAGGTGAGTCCCGGCAACCTCTTTCTCCTCCCCTTCCTCACTCTTCCCATCTCACTCGGCGCGGTCAAGGCGGCGGCGCGAACGGGCCTCTGTAGTGGCCGGCCCTCGGCGCTGTGGCCGCCGCCCATCTCCTCCTCCACGCGCCCCTCACGCCCATCTCCTCCTCCACGCCCCCTCACGCCGCACGCCGGCCTAGGGTTTCACCTCTCCATCACCGAGCATCCTTCAGTGCCTGGCGAAACCCTAGATGCCTGTCTTCGTCTCTTCCACACGGTTTAGTTTTAGATATGAGACAAATGAAATGATTCACTATTCGATTACGAACTTAATTGCTTCTATGCCTTACAACAATGTCCATAGCAGTTGCGAGCTGAAGTTTTCAATATTTGTCCAAATTTATATAGATACATTACAGGCCGATTTCCCCCCTTCAGTATTGTATTTTCTATGACCTGGGTTCAAGTCTATTTTATTTGTTCGAAAGAGCAGCTCGATCAGCTCTATCCATTAGTTACAATGGTTATAGGTAGCTTCTTGGTATATTACTGTGCCTACGAATTAAAGCCTGCTCAAGCATCAACATATTGCAGCAATCTGGGCTCCACTTTCACCTGCGCCGATCTTTGCTACCAAGGTTTTAAAAATGGATAGATAGTTCCAATAGTTCAAATTTGATTTCAGTCTGTTACAGGTACGATGGTACTTGCAACAGTCCTATTTCCATTTAAACTACTATACAACAATAACGGAAGGGAGTCATTTTTTACTGCAAGTCTGCAACCATGAGTTTCTTAATATCATAATTATGCTCTCAGTGTTAGTACATTGTAAAATGTGATATTAGTATGACTAAACTATCATATTTCCTTGTAGACTATATAGGCTCAACATCTTAACTTACCTGGCTGGTGCTTAAATTAAACAATCTCAATTAGTTCAGTGCCTGCGTGTCTCTTTTTACATGTGTGCAGGAACAAATGTTCATGATTGTTTACCTCAGTTGTGAAGACAACTGCTTGTATATTCATCTTACATGTGGTGTTAATTCCTTTACAGTTTATTTTCTTCTTGCTGACATGCATGCTTATAAAGGAAATCGAGTGAATCATTCCTTCCCTTAGTTTAGCCTTCTTGAGAAAGCAGCTTCATATATTATTGGTTTCCTTCTGGGTTCCAATGCTGTGCTTATAATGTACAACTTTATTAGGACTCTCTGCTTTGGTATTTGACACTTGACAATTTCACTTTCTAGGAAGAAGGTTTGGATTGTTTGGGACAAGATGTGCCATATACTAGTTTTCACTAAAAAGGAACACTTTCTCAGCCAGAGTAATTTAAGTCGCTGACCTATTGATCCCACAGAACATCATGCTGGTACAGGAATTGAATCACTTTAAACTGAATGTAGCATCTGCCAAACCCAAAGAGAAATATTTATCACAGCATCCTGGTATGTTTTGAGCAAAAGAACATGATTTTCAAGTGGTTTGAATTATCTAAAAGGCAAAATAGTGGAATGAGACTGACTTTTCTTTTTGTTGTATATTTAGAATTTTCATAATATCTGATTGCTGAATTTCCAAATCACTTACTAAATAGGATAGTTAAAAGAAGATTTTTTGGACTTGACTTGTTTCTTGTTCTTTTTATATACAGGTGGACAACTAATGATAGCCAAAACTCTAACCTAATCTTATATATTACCCAGCATTCATATATCTTTGAAACGTGGAGCTAGTATAAAAATATGGAACTTCTAAATTTTGGAATTTTATAGCATTATATAGTATTTCTAAATTTACAAGTTCCTTAGTGAACAAATCTAAATATCAGTGTTGATTTAAATTGGCATGGACCACGTGCACATGCATTGAAATATCTAATACTAGAGGGAGCAATAGCATTAGACCAGGTCTCCATGGAAAGTTTCAACTTTCAATTTTCAACACACGAAATTTCATGTGAAATGGGGCTTCTCTTAGTGTAAAGTTTTATCGCACTATTTTCTAGACTATTTTACATTTTGTGCGCCCACCTACCCTAATACTTTCCTCACATCCTCCTCTTCCCGAGCACGCGAGCAAAGGAGGCCAAGCACGGGGAGGGGCGGAGGCCCCGGTCACGGTGGCGTTGCTCACGCGGGTGCTCGGCGAGCCATGGCGAAAGCCCATGGCTGGACGCCGTGGTGGGCGGACCGCATGGCGACGTAGCTCGTGGCGCGGTTCGAACGCCTTGTGGCGGTGGAGGCGGGGGCGTGACCGTGTTCGCTTCGTGCCGTGCGCATCGGAGCTCCCACGCTGAAGCGGATGGGGGCGTGCGGCGGAGTAATTTGGCGCATGGTGGGCGCATGGCTCGCGACGCGGTGGAGCCTCGGGCCGTGGTCAGTGTTCGCCACGCTCGTCCGTGTGCGGGTGGGCGGCGTGTGCGGCGGCGTGCTCGTGCGGCGGCGGAGACTCGTCTGGCGCCCCTACTTCCTCGCCAATGAAACGCCTGAGTGCCTCAACGCAGGTTACATCCGGTTTCTGGCGTTGAAACGGCGCCCAACTCGTTTTCATGGCCATGAAACGAGTCCTTCTCTCCTCTCAGTTTTATTTGAAAAATTAATGTGGCATTATACTAAATGTGTATAAACCCCCCTACAACCCCATTAACACTAGCCTTACAAGATAAAAATTTCATGCCCCTGTTTTCACTAGGGGAATATATGGTCATGGTTGATACAGGGTGTCTGAGCACTCTAGTGTATAAGCTTCAAAGTAAATGAACGATGCAATACTATTCAGCTGCTTTTGTTACCGTCGGCATGTCTTCACCAACTCTACTTGGAGGAGGACATATGCCTTGCTCATATACACGAGGAAAATCAAATCATATAAAATGCGCCTTCAAATTTAGGCATCCAATAATACTAAAAAATACTTTATCTGTCTAAAAAGAATGTTATTTTTTACTTTCAAACACTGTATTTGACTATTCATTTTATTTTAAAAATTTTATATATTATAAAATAAATAAATTATTATTAAAATATCTCTAGTAATAAAATAAGTTATAACAAAATAGACATTATTTATAAAAAAAATTTTAAATAATATGAATGGTCAAACACGATATCTAGATATCAAAAACAGTATTTTTTTTTTTTGATAGAGGAAGTACACCCAGGGAAATATTAGGTTGTGCTCGATAAAAGGTGCCTGAGCATTTTAGTGTATAAGCTTAAAAAGATTTTAATAACAGAACTACGTGAACATAACCTCCATAATGTTTAGTGGTAATGGCCTTACGAAAACACCGTTACAATTTGATGCTATGCTAGTGGAGCTAGCGGGTGGCAACTCAATCACTCTTTGGGCTCAGGCAGGTTAGGTCAACTGCCCGAGGTGGGGTCGTCACAAGCAAAAACGACAACAAATAATCCACAAATTTAACATTGTATTCATGTTCTTATACATGATTAGAATGTTTGGCCCGTTTGGAACGTAGGAATCCATAAAAAGAAGAAATCATAAGATTTAAGCAAATATGCGTATTGATTATAGGCTTGCTTGGTTGGGATCTAAAAAATTTGTCCAATCAAAACTAAAAGCAAGCCAAAACTAGGGCATGCTAAACCATGGTTGCCAAAGTTTTGGTAAAAATTTTGTTATAGCATTTGGTTGGTTGTCAAAATGAAGACTTACTAAATTTCTCTTTTATATGTAGTTTAAGAACATTTTAGAGACTTGCCAAAACTTTAGCATAAACATTAGTGACACCAATTCTTTGGCAATGCACCAATTGATGACCATAAATTGATTTGGTAAGAATTGGATGCCAACCAAATAGGCTCTATATTTTAGTAATGTAAAATTAAGATGAGCAACAATTAAAGGTGAACCCTCTCATCCATTCCCCATGCGTGTATTAGCCATTTCCTCCATTTTTAAATTATTGTTCATTTGACTTTTTTTTTAATTTAAAGTTTGACAGTTCATCTTATTTAAAAAATTTATTAAGAAAATAATAAAATTTAAATTATTTTTAAAGAACTTCTATTAATAAAGTAAGTCATAACAGAAAAATATAATATTTTATATAATTTTTTTTTAATAAAACGAGTGGTCAAATTTAATATTGGAAAAGTCAAACGAACTATAATTTAAAACCGAGGTAGTGATACATTTTAGTTTTTAGTACTAATAACATGGCACAGAAGCTGTGGGTCCCATAGTTATTGCAGTAATCTCAATTGTTGTTATCGGGTTCTTCTCTCGTTCTTGAGCCCAATCCTTCTCTCTCGTTCTTATCCAGTGGGCAGTGTCGCTCCTTTCTGCCCGTCCTCCCTCATCTCCTTGTTACGCTCGCAAGTGGAAGTGAATCTGAGCATTGAGCACGATGAGCAAGTGGGCGCATTCCTCCGTCAGACTCAGAGAAGAAGCACCGACGAGGACCCATGGCGGGAGCTCGACGATGGCGGCGAGCAGCGATGGTCGAAACAGACCGGCGAGCAACTCGTTTCTTCCTCCTCTTCTCGGACTGGATTGGATTGGATTGGATTGAGCGAAGTACGAATCAGTTCTGTTTCCTCCATTTCTGATTCTTTCAATTTTTCTCCAAACGTTCCCATCTTGTCAGAAAAAAAAAATATCCAAAACAAGCCCCTGCTGATTTTTTCTCAGGCCAATATTTTGTTTATTGGGCCGACTTTACCTTTGGCCGATTAGGCTGCTCGGCCCAACGAGGATTAGGCAGCACGTACCCGGGTAGGTTTCGACCTCGCCGCCGCGCCGCCTCTTCTGCCAAAAAAAGGGAAATAAAATCAAAAACGAAGAACCCTAACCGCGCCTCTCCTTCCAAATCGCAATCGATCTCGATCTAAAATCGCGCTTCCGCCTCCCTCTGCATCGATCGCCGGCATCGACTCGCGGCAGCTCGATCTCGATCTCGCGCTCGTGCTCGCGTCTCCCCTCCGCATCTCGCCGACCTTGACTCTCGCCAGCTCGATCCGCGCTCTCGCCTCCTCTGCATTTCGCCGACCTCGACTCGCGACTGATCTCCGCCGTGATCTACGCGCGATTCGCCGGCCTTCGACATCGACGACTTCGGCTGCCACCGCCTCGACATCGACGATTTCTCCGCTCACTTGCTGGTACGCCCGACCCCATCCCCTAGCTGTCCGCCGCCGACGCCGGCAACATGTTTGATTGTTTCGTGGTGATCGACTTCGAGGCCACGTGCCAAGAAGGCTCGGTCATCTACCCGCAGGAAATCATCGAGTTTCCGTCCGTCCTCGTGGACGGCGCCACCGGCAGTATCCTCTCGGCCTTCCGTACCTACGTCCGCCCGGTGCACCACCCCCAGCTCACTGATTTCTGCCGTGATCTCACGGGAATCAGTCAGGCGAACGTCGACGGTGGAGTCAGCCTAGCCGAGGCGTTGAAGCTGCACGACCAGTGGCTCGATTCACAGGGGGCTAAGATGGGCAACCTCGCCGTGGTGACCTGGGGCGATTGGGATTGCCGCACAATGCTTGAGGGTGAGTGCATCTTTAAGGGTATAGAGAAACCCTACTACTTTGATCAGTGGATTAATCTGAGGGTACCCTTCACGTCCGAGTTTGCTCTTGGCAAGGCTCGATTTAACCTACAGGATGCTGTTCAGATGGCGGGGCTGCAGTGGGAGGGCCGCCTCCACTGTGGCCTAGATGATGCTCTGAACACAGCTCATCTTCTTGTAGAGCTCATGCGCCGGGGAACCTCGCTTGCGATCACGGGCTCGTTGGTGCCCTTACCAGAGTGCATGCCACCTCAGCCTCGAACCGCGATGGCGACAGTACCCTACTGCTATTGTGGTGTACCAAGCAAAGCAAGTGTAGCCACCATGCCGGGTCCGATGCAGGGGCACAGCTTCTACAGCTGCGGCTACTGGACTCCACTTTGTCCCTGCTTCTTGTGGACCACATAAGTCTCTGCACATCTGCGCAGGTACTTAGTATTAGGTATGTTCTTGCTTTGCACTTCTTTCCCTGTTACATTCATTAGCGTTTTAGTGTTACTGGTAATGCTAAGTTCTGGAACTCTTTAGTTTAAGTAGTTAATAGTTTTAGGGTAGATTGATGATTTCAATAAAGGTGCTGGTAATCACAACTTATCAACACTATCTTTTAATGTTACAATAAAATTGCACTAGCAATCCAAATTATGTGCCATAGAATTGTTAGCTTGCGATACTTCTCCGATAAATTAGTTTTATTGAATAAAAAGTAATTTCAATAAGTGTGTTGTCGGTGCTGTGCCCACCAATGGCACTGACAGTGTCAACACGAAGCATACAGAGGCGATTTGTTTTTGCTTGCTCTCTTTTGTGCAGCATTCTGTTCACACTTGTGACGACTGTGATTGCGGTGAGGGGTTGCATGGCTGCTGTCCATACGTAAAATTCCTGGAACCTAGAGATCAGATTGGGTCATGGTGGTATTGGTGGAAGGTTCCAGCAGAGTCAGGTTTGTGGCATTGTCTGCACGTAAAATCCCTTGCTCGTATTGGTCCTTTTCAAGGTCTTGGAGCGTATTGGTGCTGCTACATATAAACTGGAGTTGCCGCCAGGTTAAGTTTTCCCTGTGTTCCATGTCTAACCTTTTACTGCTAACTATTCTCCAGTTTTTGTTCAGTTGTGCATGCAGGTCAAGCTAGACAAATGTAAGATGGAACCGGCTCAAATACTTCAACGACGGCTGTTCAAGATTGAAATTGTGCGATTCCACAAGTGTTGTGTGATGGACAACTTCACCAACTGATGCAACCACTTGGGAGGCTATCTTCTCAAGAAGACTTTCACAAGCTTTTTTCTTGGAGTTCAGCAAAGTTCTGGAAGCGAGGAAGATGTCAAAGCTGCAACTAAGTCAAGCTGAGGGCGAAGGCAGGAAGTCACAGTGATTTGCTCATGTGGGTGGTGTCTAGGAGTGCAGCAAGTTCTGGAAGCAAGGAAGATGCCAAAGTTGCAGCTATGTCAGGATGAAGGCGAAGGCAGAAAGTCGCAGTGCTGTGTTCGTGGGTGGTGTCTAGGTGTCAGGTAGGCCCGCCCGGCCACTACCGTGTGCGTGTATGGCTTATAGCCAACACTGTACTGAACTCTGAATCTTAGGACCAAGCAATTATTTAGTGAACTCTGCATCGGACGAATGGATGTGGCTGCTGTGTACACTTGTTACCTAGAATATTTGGTATAAGACATAAGGCATTTTGAAGATTTGTATATCAATATATCACGAATGTTCTTTTGTTGCTTGGTAATACATTTTAGACTGCAGATACTAATGAAGAATACTACATTGTATACAAACAGACTCTACTTCTGAAGTATGCCACTGAAATGTCATGTGATCATGTGTTTTGTTCAGTAAAATTCATAGCTTGTTACATACTGACCACTTGCTTGTTCCTGGTCGAGTATATGCTAAGGCAGTATGTTTCTATACTATCACTAAATGAATTCTGCAATGGATATTTTTCTGAAGTTGTAACAGTTGTTGCTATATCTTTTTTTGGGGGGCATTCCCTTTATGAGGGGAAGAGGTTACTGCTGATGTAGTTGTCGCTGCATAGAAGGAGCATGTTTCTTTGCATTCTGTTGAGATGCATTAGATTGACTTTCGCTTGCATCAAAGGTTTGATTTCTGGAACAAAATGTGTGAGCACATAATATGGTCCCATTCATATATTCTGTTTTGGTTAAATAGTCCTGGTTATATGTACTGTTTACAGTTGCTTGCTAGTTGCTACCCACACTTAATAGAAGATCACACAACAGATTCTAATTGCTCACAGAATGATAGAATCTGAAATGTTGCTGTCAACCTATCATTTGGACTTATATTTTTTTAGATTCAATTTAATGGAATTTGGATTCTTATTTGTTATTCAAATTTATGGTTTTCAAAGTCGCAGCAATTAGCATGGTGACAGAAAATTCTTAGATTCATATATAATCTGTTGCATCTGTGTAGACTTGTTTACTGATATCAGATTCTGGTTACATCTTTTTTCTCTATTGCTATGATCTCATAAAGCTGGGGATTTCATTGTTTACTGATTTGTAGTACCAGTTGTTTCCGTGTAGCTGTTAGTTTAGCATGGTGACAGAAAATTCTTAGAATCACATAATCTGTTGTAGTATCACTTGTTTCCATGTATCATTCCATGTAATGATGTAACCAGCAACCAGATTCATTGTCTTACTAGCTTAAATGAACTGTCAATTGTCAGATCAAATGGTATTTTATTTCACTACTAGCTTAAATGAACTGTCAATTGTCATATCAAATGGTATTTTATATCACCACATCCATTTACAATTAACTGTCAATCTTCTATAACAGAGTACATCACAGAAGTAACTTCAGTCTGTCAATGATGCAAAGCAAATACTTATGTTCAGTTCTGGCCAAGATCGATCACGAGCACATCGCACAGGTAACTTTAGTCGTTTAATTTCCCCCTCGTACTGGCTTTATTTCTATGATGAAATCTTATGATAGTCACTGAAGTCTAATCTTGTGAACATCGTTAACAAGACCTGGAATGGGAGATTAAGAACAGTGCTGTCTTCTTCCAGAAGGTGAAGGAGTCGCAGCCCTGCAAGGAGATCCCATCCTTGCAGCTCATCAACCAGACGGCTCAGCTACGTGAGGGAGCTGGAGCATTTAATTTCATAGTAATCTCTGATGGAGTTTATTTCTATGGTCACTTGGCGTGGCCTACTGTCCTTTACATTTGAGATCAGCTCTGATCACAACTCTGAACTGTCCAAAAAAGTCATGTGAATCTCTGAAGGACTCAATATCCCTGGCATTGGTTTGTTAACTCCATTTGTATTTCACCACATTAACTGCACTGTTTGAAAGATGTCTGGCATTTACTGCAGCTGTGAACTTCTGATGGGTTGTTTGGACCTCAGGGTGATGATGATCAGCTGCTATTCCTACAGGAGATAAGGGAGATACAGGTTGCTTGCCAGGGCTCCTGTATAACGTTGGGTGATTATAACCTCATTTACAAAGATGAGGATAAGACCAATGGGAACTTAAACAGGGCAATCATGGGGCGTTTTCATCACCTAATTAATGATTTGGGGCTGAAAGAACTGCCACTGCATGGACGAAAATTCACTTGGTCTAATCAGCAAGATACACCAACCTTGGTTAAGTTGGACAGGGTCCTGTGTGTTCTGTGGACTGGGAGCAACTTTTCCCAAATTGTTTGCTACAAAGCACAGCTATAGATGGATCTGATCATTGTCCATTACTTCTTGGGCTGCATGACATCAAACCTGGGAAGACAGGATTTCACTTTGAATCTTAGTGGAACAAATTAGAGGGTTTCAAGAGGCAGCCGAGGCTGCTTGGTCTTCTGAACCAGTTGCCTCCTGTCCTTTTTGACACACTGGCAAGGAAATTTCGAGCCACAGATAAGGGCCTTCAAAGCTGGAGTCACAAGAGAGTCGGGCACATCAAGTCACGGATTAGGACTCACCAAGTAACCCATCAACTTGAGATCGCTTGGGACAGCCGTCAAATTCTAGATTGAAAACGGTTTGCTTAAGAGACATGTTTTAGCACTGTCCTCCCTGCAGCGAACAATAGTGGGAAGTCGCTCCCGAATTAACTGGCTCAGTGAGGGTGATGCCAATACAGTCTTGTTCCACCTGCCTGCCAGACATCGAAAAACAAAGAAATTTCATCAGTAAACTTATCACTGATGATGGTTTGGTGCTCAGCAAGCATGAAGATAAACAACAGGCTGTTAATGATTTTTACAGTAATCTACTGGATGTTGGTCTGGACAGAAATTTCACCATCAACCTGGAGCCCTTGGATATTCCGTCTCATGATTTAACAGAACTGGATGCCCCCCTTTTCAGAAGATGAGGTTTGGAAGACAATTAGCTCATTGCCATCAGATAAAGCTCTAGGCCTGATGGTTTCACGGGTAAATTCTATAAAACTTGTTGGCAGATCATCAAGGTGGATTTTTTTTTTGGAAAGCAATGGCAGGAGCTCTGCCTTTCAATTAAGAGAGAGAGTTTATGTACAAGGACAGTTTTAAACGCTTAAATAGCAGGGAAAAAAAGGAGGGAACCTGTGACGATAAAAAATGATCGGGAGTGCAATTAATTCTTGGACAAGGTTTCTTGTTATTATATGGAAGCAAAAAAATATTTTTGAAATATTATTTGGATGTCCAAGACAGGAAAAAGAGGAAAAAGCTCTTTTGTTGAGCCGCCTGGCTGGATGGAAAATCGGCCTGCCGGCTGCCTCCATGACCTGACAACCTGCCAGTAGCTTTGCAACAACAAAACACTCTTCTAAAAAGGAAAAACAACAGAGGCTACAGACAAGCGAAAAAAGCTCTTTTTCTTTGCTCCAAGTCCATCAAGGTGGATATGATGGCAGCAATATCAGCTATTTGGAGTCGAAAATTTGGAAACTTTGAACAGCTCAATTCTGCATATATTACACTCCTGCCCAAAAAAAGGAGTGAGGCCACAAATGTCAAAGATGGCTGGTACACTCATTTGCAAAACTAATTGCAAAAACTTTTGGCCAATAGGCTTTCGGGGTGGCTGGACCAAATGGTGTCACGGCAACCAGAGTGCATTCATCAAAAGGTTGTTTCATACAAGATAATTTTCATGCTTGTGCAGCTTTGCGCCTGATACCTTCACCATCAAAAACAAGCCCGAATTTTACTAAATTGGATATCACAAAGGCCTTCGATTCTAAAGTGTCTTGGCCTTTCTTTATTGAGGTCATGAGACACAGCAGCCCTGGAGAAACAATTTTTACAATGACAGACTTCGCCAGGGTGATCTGTTGTCTCAATGCTCTTCATATTGGTCATGGATGTCCTGTGTTTTATGTGCAAGAAAGCATCTGATGAAGGTTTGTTGCAACCACTCGCCATAAGGGCCTTTCAACACCGCATTTCCCATATGTTGATGATGTGGTGATTTTCTTTACGCCTTAGCTAGTGACATCAGTATCTCTTTGTGATCTCCTCCAGCTGTTTGGAGACGCCTCCGGGTTGAGAACAAATGTGCAGAGAAAAGAGTGATGTCTTCCCCATACAGTGCTCCGCAGAGGACAATACCACTATACAGAAACATCTCCCCGCCAGTTATCTGACTTTCCCAGCAAATATCCGCAGAGGACAAAGCAGCAGCTCCAGCCAATAATTG
>JADLZL010006533.1:0-24798 GCA_015844335.1 Chrysopogon serrulatus
AAAACCGAAGCAGTATGTGCGTGCGCGCGTGGCTTTACTTCACAAAGGTACCTTTTTTGTACACGATCGTACTCTTATCCGAGATAAACAGTAGCTTGTGTTGGCACTAGTATCACTAAACAGAAGTACTTATCACTCTCCTCTTTCCCGTTAGCAGGACTGTAGGAGTAGTAGTTCAGTGCTAGTGCTACATACTCCTTTCTCGTGCTGGTCTGGGTCCTATATAGAAGTATGTCGCTGAGGATGAACTGTTGAGCGTGTGAAGCTGAAGCGGAGTACTCATGTCGCCATGATTTGAGGCGAGACGAGGAGGGGAGGCGGCCATCGAGTGCTAATCCCCTTTTCACTTTCCCCCCGTTGCACTGCAGTTGCAGCAGGCCCAGACGTCAGCTGCGGTGACACTGCCACCGAACACGCGGAGGCAGGCGACGGTGGCACGACGGTTGCCGGCGCACAGGGGAAGCATGGGGTACAGCCCACGGTATCCTCCGTCCTGCACGGGCCGCCGGCTGCGCTGTGCCGCTGTCCTTGGTGACATGGCGTCGGCCCCCGGATCGTAATCGCCAGTGTCCTCCGACTGCTGATAATAATTCATTCAGCTGTGACTGACAAGAGGGGAGAAAAAACGCTGATTTGGGGTGGCGGACGCGGGGTTTTATTTGGGTTTTTGGTCGCATCTGTACCAAACCAACCAACTCTGCTACACTGATTAAACTAGAGCTCGACGAAACGGACAAGTGGAGTAGAATTATTATTTCTGCGCTGTGCTTAGTTAGATCTCCCTCCATTTCTTTAGCGGAACACATGGTGCCATGGTGGTCACACTCACACTCACACACACACAGGACAGAGCACAAGCTTCTCCTTCAAGTAAAAGGGCGAGAACAAACACACCTGGCCTGGCCGCTGGCCTTCTCTTCTTCCTTGCTGCATTATGAAGGCAGCGAACCACCGGTCGTTTTGTTTTGGTTCCCAAATCGCTCGGCGACAGGAGCAACGAGCAGAGCTGGTCGGGACGGGGAAGAGAGGCCCCCTTCCTTTCCCTTCCGGAGGCTACAAGACGACGCCGTGGAAAGCCACCTTGTTCGCTTCTCGTGCGCGGTCGCGCTCATCCGGACGTCCGTGTTTGCTGCCGCTTTTGTTGGCTTCTTCCGGCCAGCGCGATGGCGCTGATCTACGGCCTTGTTTGTTCCCTTGCGCTAGCTGTACCGACGCCGACGCGCGGGTCTGACTGCCTGTGCGGTGCCTGCGACTGTCGACGCGGCCGGATCCGAGGCCGTGGTGACGACTGGTGCGCTCCGGAGCCCGGGGGATCATCGGTGATCGTCGTCAGGGCTCAGGATGTCCCCTGATGGATTTCAGAAAAAACGTGCGTGGCCGTCGTTCTTGCCCTGTGATACCCACTACTGGTAGTGCTTCATTGTCAAAAAAAAAAAAAAAAAAAAAAAACCTACTGGTAGTGCTGCGATCAGTGGTGGACTGGGGCGCCGCGAGCCAGTGGACGCAGTCAGTCCGGGACGGACAGCCGCCGCTGCCATGACCCTGAGCGCTCAAATCATTACTGTACTGCAATGGCACAGGCTAATGGGCGCAATCAGGACAAATCAATGAGCATCATGCAGAAAGATACTCCCTGTTGTAGGATAGAGTCCTCATAGTTTATTTCCAGGCTAGTAGGGGTAGCAGGCATCGATCGCACCGCACGGGACGGGAGCGAGCTCGAGTGCACTGCACTGCCGGTCGCAACACAGCAGCATCCTCATCATCATTAAAAGTAATCTTTGCAGCAATCAATACACATCACCTACCACACCTCCTTCTATTTCCAGCTACTCTGCCACACCCCACCCCACCACTAGTAGTCTGCACGCAGCAGGCAGCAGCATTTGACAGCAACCAACCGAAGTCTACTACAGTACTACTAGTATAGTAGCGCTCCCCACAACAGGAATGTGTTCGGTGTTCCGCGCTCGCCTCGGCCACCTGCGCCGCCAACGAGCGACTGAGCGAGCGATTAATTGCTCAATTAACTCGGTCGCCGCGCCGCCCCTCCCCGTTGCGGTGCGGTCCGGGAGGACCGACCGATGGCGCAGAGCAGCAGCCCACGGCACGGCAAAAAAAACCTCTCCATCCTGGGCTCACATACATGTCCTGGTCGCCGGTCGCCGGTAGCCCACGCCACCTCCCCCCTGGCCCTGCCCCTGCAGATGGAATGAAGAGCGGCGCCCCCGGGCGGCAAACTGCGCGCCATTCGCGCGGGCGGCCATCATCATCTCATCTGTGCTGCCTGCCGCTGCATGTCGTTCCAGGGACCGCGTCCGCATGCGCGCAGCGCGCTTTTCTCCTTCGTGCCGTGCGCGCCCGCACCGCGTCCGTCGAGGGGGCCGCAGCTTTTCGTGGATCCATCCGTCCGTCCGGGGCCGCGCCACGGACCACGCACGGTGTAGGTGCCGTGCTTGTGCGTGGAGATCTGGGTGGCGGGAGGGATCGGCTTTTGCACACGCTCATCTCAGCTCAATGATGCAGCAGCAGCAGCCCAGGGCCAGGTGACAGCTACTAACCTTTTTTAGCTCGCGCTTACTTCTAGGAGAGGCGATCCAGGGCTGATTGCCTGATTGTGATGGCTCAATAATTATTGTTTTCGATTTTCATGTCAGAAGTTTAACTCGATTTATAGAAAATACGTGTAATATTTATATCTCCTTTTGTTAAAAAACTAGATTCAAAGATCTTTCCGATGATACTAATTATGATATTAATCGATAATATTTATTATTTATAAAAATTACCGGTATTTGTTTCTCGGAAAACGGAAGCGACAGTTATTTTGGAACGGAGGGAGTATTCATGGTCGGAATTCGTGCACGATGCTCGTTAAACTAGTCTTCCTGCTATGGGGACCCAAACTGTGTACTATTACTGTACAGTATTTATTCCCCGTAATAACGCAGCGTTATTCGATCGATCGCAGTGGAGATGGAATCGAAGGACCCTGATAAGTAAATGGAGACATTGAAACGCCGAAGTGGAACCGTGTCCAGCGCTCACACACAGGCACTGTAGCACGACAATCCGGCCGTACGCACTACGCAGGTGGCCCTGTTCGTCAATTCCATTGCCACTTCGTCATAGAAAAGAAAACATCGGCATGTACTAGCTACGCAGGCAGCACCAGCACGCACGCTGCACGCGGCCGAAAAGCCGATCGACGGGCAGGTAAAAAAAAAAAAAGAAAAAAGACGGCGACAATTTTAAGGACCAGAAAGAAACCCATGGTTACTGCCGTAGGGCCGGGCGGTACATGTGAGCGGCGCCCAGGCGCGGGCGCGGATGGCCTTTATGGCACATGCGCCTGCGCTGCGTGCCTGCCGGGGCACTGCAGAGATGCCCACCGGGCGGCGGCCGTGCCGTGGCCATGCATGCGCCCACCACGCATGGACGACGGGCATGGACCAGCTGCTGCCGCACGGGCACGGCCGGACAGGGTTGGGCGGTTGGCTGGCTACACGCTACAGTGCAGGTAACGCAAGGTTGGTAAGCTAGCTAGCGCTCTCTTCTGGTTCTGGCCCGTCGTCTGCGTCGGCGATGGGGAGGACACAAACGGGTGGAATCATGCATGCTGCCTCAGCCGCTGAGCCACACAGCCGCAACCGCAACCGCAATCACATGGCTAGTACAGTGTGGTACTACGTCCAGTTACTACAGGCTTACAGCTCCGGACACTTCATTCAGCCGCGGATCGGGCGGCGATGTCTTTGTGCCTCTGTCGCCCACTCGCTCGCCAGCTGAGGCTCAAAACAAAACTTATCATCAGTACCAACTTTTTTTTGTGAGGAAAAGGTTGAGCTTTATATTATAGATGAACAGGGTTACAAACATCATCCAGCAAGTGGCCAATAAAGTCTGGTGCTCTCTTGATCCACACCTTGGAAGAACATAGGCTTTTACAAGCATGTTGGTCTAATTCATGAGCAATCCTATTACATAATCTATTATAATGAATAAACTCAACCCTTCTAAGCTCATCGCCGAGCAACTTAGCCTCCTTCAGAAGAATCGTAACTTTTGATCGATTGTCTTCACTAGAGTTTATAGCTTTGCAAAGTGATAGGTAGTCAGTCTCCACTATAACAGGTAGGTCAATCCATTGAATTGCCAACCTCAACTCCTCAATTAGCGCTATAGTTTCAGCAACTTCAGGATCAGAACAATACCTACTTGCATGCCCCCGATCCAAGTCATTTTCTGGAGAGTGTAGGATTGGAATTTGGAAGACGGTAGAGTGCAACCGTGACACAAATGTGCATTTTTGCTATGCCATTCTCGAGATCAACCGTGGACTAACTAAGCTCAAATGTTAGAAAAAATTAGAACTATAGCATTTCGTTTGTATTTGATATTTATTGTCCACTAGTGGACTAACTAAGCTCAAAAAATATGTCTTGTGATTTACAATAAAACTGTGCAATTAGTTCTTTTACTTACATTTAATATTTCATGTATGCGGCTAAAAATTGACATGATGGAGAAAAGTGAAAAAATGTAGAATTTAGAGGAAAAGAGAACAAAGGCCAGCTCCTCCATCTCTATAATGCTATATATAGGCTATAGCTAACTAGGACCGCAGGAGACGAAGACACGAACACGAGCACTGTTAATGTTGTTGAAAAACAGTGATGTAATAATGGGGAAAAAAAAAACTTGAGCCCGGTGGCTTGGACATAGCTTGATAGCTAGCTAGGCAGCGATTTCCAACATTGTCCAGGCGAGAAGACCAAGTAGCCTTCCCGGCCCAACCCGATAGTTTCAGAACGGATAGCATCATAAGGGCAGGCCCAGATAAGAGCCTTTCAGCCTTCGTTTTCCGCTTGAATGAAGAAACAAACAAATCATTCCTTCTCGAGATTATATGCCTGTACGTTGTAAAAAACCATTCTCTTTAAATACAAAGATACACAAGCCTTTTGCGTATTCGAGAAAAAAAATTCCTTCTCGAGATTTTCTTTTTTCCAAGAATTCTCCACAACACGGGGAGCTCCTCGCCATGAAACGCTTGGGCTTCTTGGAGGAGGGCACGTACAGACCCAACACGGCGGCGAAGAAGGCTTACGACACCATCTTCGTTGACAAGCTCTCCGCATCGCATGCCGAGGCCATCAGGGTGCTCTTCGCCGACCCGTCCAGTCCGACACGGCGGAGGGGCCGCAGGGGTTCGCACGCCTAGGTGACCTCGAGGCCGAGGCGGCAGACCTACGTTGTTTAATTCACGAGTAATAGCTTCTAGGCTCGGCGCTTAGGGGAGAGAGCAACTTGTATAATATGTAATCCCCAAGCGCACCGTTTGAACAATGTACTAAAAATCCTCTTTCTTAAATACAATGATGCGCAAGTCTTTTGCGTATTCGAAAAAAAAAAAAAAATTCTCCACAACTCCGTGAAGAAAGATTCGCGTTCACCTGACAGTAGCACCTATGTGGCTATGTGATTGTATACTTGTGTGGTTAACCTTTGCATCATGTTGCCAACCTTTGCCTGGAGCACCTAAACGTGACACTACTGGCAGCATAGCATACGTAACACGCTGAGGACTTCGCCGTTACTTCGAGGCTCCAGCAGAATAGGGGGCAGCAGGCAGCTTGGGCACAGTTGACTCCGTGCCTAATTGGTTGACCTAGTGATATCTAGTAAACCAGACAAATGATAGCGCCACTTATCGGCTGCAGAGGGCGGGCTACAACCACACTGTTCGAGTTCTTCACAGGCCCGGGCGCGGCAGGAGCGCAGCATGCTGGAGAGATCCTGCCGATATGAGTAGATTCACTTGCACAAATAAAGAAGGTTCAAGAAGAAAGGAGGGCTATCCGATCATGATCGGACGGAAAACACCCCTGGTAGCTTAGTACGAAGATTTTTGATAAATTAGGACTCGATTGGATCCACCATTTTATTTGGAGATTGAAGGGCATTAAAGAAAAAATTAGTTTACATACCCCTCAATCTCCTTCAATTCTAAAATAGAATGGGTGAATATCGAGGATAGATATATGTGTACCTGAAGCAGTAAGCATCGTCAGTGGTTATGGTTGAAATATGAGCCACATCAAGCACCAGTCGTGCAATAATTTTTTTCTAGAAAAGAGAAGAATATGCATACATCTGCAGTTCCTCGTCAGTACATTGCTATCAGGAAGAATGAAACAGCTCGAGCTTCCAGTCGTTGATGTTAGGTACTACTCTGTTGTATCAGCCATTGACCTAGACCCCTAGTCCCTAGGTAGAATTGAGGGTATGATGCTCTTAAAGCAGCCCATAAATATCAAAAGATAAAATGAGATATCATCTAAACTTATCCTTTACTTATGGTCATACAAGGACATCTGAAATCATTTTATAACAAAGAGGACATTTTAAATCATAGCTTCCTTGTCACCATCTTGCATTGTTTGGTGACTTTAGCACCTAGCTAGTATACTATATCCGCTATTAAAAAAAAATCAGCTTGTGGCTATTCGGCTTTAGATTAGAATACCCCAAGGCCCCGGTCATGAATTCAACAGAAAGGACCAAGTGAAGGAGACGCAGACGCAGCAAGTCAAAGCGGGGAGTATCACACGCGGACTATTATAATGTGGCGCTGGCGCCTAGACGTGCCGGCAAGTCTAAGCAAACAGAAATGGTGTGTGGCAGTGGTTGATTACCGCATACTGATATCACCATGTCCTCATCAAAGTACATCATGGTAAGATTGGGTTGAACTGCAAATAACCAATTAAACCTAGTCACAGAGCTTCCATTAGCTTTTAGGAGTACACAGGTAATAAGGTTTTCTTTTTCGTTTCATGGTGATATATCCGTAGACCAAACTCGTCCTTGAAATACAAAAAGACATACTCATTTGCGTTGACAAAACTCATTGATTGGGGAAAAAAATCCTGCTTGATGAATTGTTCATGGTGGAAACAATAATATTTCTTCTCTTTTAGATGAAAAGGAAGTTTACCTTCCAGCCCTCTGTACCAACTACTACAACTAGGAAAAAAAATATATTTTCTTTCCTGTCATATCTTGCAGCATTTCAGTGATTTCTGGCGCTATCAGCTATCACATTCGATTTCAACGATATCTGCCTGCCAAACTACTTCATGTTGTACAGTGGAATGTTTCAGTGGCGTGAGATTAGGAGCGTGTGAGCTGTGATATCATTGCCCTACCTAGCAGAAAAGGAATCCAGGAAGAATGATGGCCGGCCGCTGGCATGGCCCTGGCCTAGTGATGAGAGTTGGGCCCTATCATGCAGCAGTTGGGTCTCCAAACGTCAACGCTGACAAGCATCAGGAATCTTTATTCAGACCCATTTCCAGTTGCCAAAACAGTTTGCCGCTGGATAGCCTGGACGTGGACTAGACTCGGTGCAAGCCGTGAGTTAGCACACTGAACAGCACGGTGAGAGTGAGTTGCACATGATTGATCAGCTGAACGAACACATACTGCTGCACTAGTCTGCAGACCCTCCGGCGACGCTTTTTAGTTTTTCCGGATTATTTCGAGATGTCCAGCGGATATATGCTTTACTTCGTGGAGGATGCATAAGATCAGATTCATGATAACGCACATACTGTATCATTCATTCTCGTCTTTATTTCTGATCAAAAGGGGGGGCGATATGATAGAAAGGGGAAGGTTTGGAAAAACTTGGGGCTAACTCGATGCCGCAGAAGGTTCGTTCGTCATTTTCAGTGTGCAGGGTGCTGGCGTGTCCATATATATGCTCGTGGCGAGGTAACAGCAAACTTTATGCAGGAGTAGAGGAGAGGCCAAAAGGCGCACTGAAAATGTACAAGAGAAAGAGAGGTGACAGGGGGCATCTCCAAAAGAAGACTGAAACGAGACAAGTTTTCCAAAAGGACGTATTACAGTACAGATCGCTTCTAGATCTTGGTTGAACTTTGACCTCTTTCACGCATGCTCTTGCATAGTTGCAGTCTTGCTGCTGCGAGGACAACGTGCCTGGCACGGTGAATTTTCTTCATACAAAAAGTATGTGTAATTGAGATATAATATATATGGGCCGGTCTAAATCCTACAAAATAAACTAGAACTAGTACGGACTATCAACCACTCATTTCTCTCGAAAGAACACCAAACCGTCGATGTGGAAATGGAAAAGCTTTTTTTTTAAGGGCATTTGGAAATGGAAAAGCTTGGCCGTAGCCCGTACCCGACGTCCGTAGTCGCGAGCGAAGGCGGCCAAGGGACGTGGACATGCCGGTCTCCGCTCTCTAGACGTTTGACGTGATCGGGCTCTGGTCGCACGGACGTACGCAACGGCGGCACCTACCAACAAATCGACGAGACCAGACAAGAGTTGGGTCCGAGACTCCCAGTCCATTGATTCAGAAATCAGAAGCGAACCACGCTGCCCAAGCGGCCAAATCCATGCGCTGCCGCTGCGAATGCGATGCGATGACGCTGCTGCCATCACCATCACCATCACGCACGTCGCAGGACGCGTCCGTCCACATCGCCATCCATCCATCCATCCATCGCCCGCCCCCCCGCCGTTGGCTGCCGTGACGACGCAGCACCGCCCACGCGCCGCCCGCACCAGCTGCCCCCTCCTCTGTCCTACAGGTCCCAGGCCTTCCCAGCCGCCTCCGTCCTTTATAACCTCCGCCCGCCGCTCGCAGCTCCATCGCACAACTCAGTCCGCCCGTTCCCACTCCTCTCACACCCAGGGTCGCCACCGCTTGCAGCTGCAGCTAGCAGAGCCCAGTCAGCGACGCCATGGACGCCGTCTCCTGCGCGGGCGTGGCGACGCAGACCGCGCTCCTGTCGCACTCCTTCGCCGACGCGGCCATCGCGCGCGCGCTCCACTTCTCCCTCTCCGACCACGCCGCGGCCGACCCGCCCGTGGCAGCCGCGACGACGACGGCGATGCTGGCGCACGGCGCCGTGGCAGGGACGGCGGACTGTGCCCCGATGGGCGCAGCCGCAGCGCCGTCGTCGCTGTCCCCGTCGTCGTCCGCGCGGTGCCGGCTGGGCCCGGCGGGCGGGCACGCGGGGAAGCGGCGCCGGCCGCGGCCGTCCAAGCGCGCGCCCACCACGTACATCAGCACCGACGCCGCCACCTTCCGCGCCATGGTGCAGCGCGTCACCGGCGCCGACGAGGCGGACCTGCAGCTGCAGCTGCAGCAGCAGCAGCAGCAGGACGGCCTCGGCCTCGGCCTCTTCCTGCCGCACCTCGGCGTCGAGCACTTCCTCCAGGCGGCGGGAACGGGACACGCGCCGCACCCGCACGTCGCTGCTGCTGCTGCTGCTGCTGCACCGTACGCGCCTGCCCCGCCCTCCGCGGCGGCGGCGGAGCAGCAGCCGCTGTTCCCGACGCTGGACTCGTGGAACGTCATGTACGGGAAGAAGAACGAGGTGGTCTCAGCCCTGACTGCTCGCCAATGAAAACGTCCTGAACTCCTGATTGATCACCGGCCGTTCCAGAGGAGCTTGTACGTGCTTCTGCGGCATTAGCATCTAGCCCTGGATGATCAGATCAGCTGATGATTTGATCCTTTCTCCCTGATCGCGGAGAAGCTGTACATCACGTATTACAGTTGGGTTGACCTCGAGTGGTCTAGTAGGGATGGAGTAGCAGAGTTCAGTTGTGTTAATCAGAGAACCAGGCAGTCACGCTTTTTCTGCTGTTTTGCAATTGCAGTGCCTGCAGTTGCATCAGCACTTGCATGATTCCCTCAACCCATCAATGTGAGCTTCCTGCTTCTTGTGTAAAAATGTCATCTTTGGCAATGGCCAGAAACTTTTCAGCTGCACCAGCAGCAGCACCAGCACCACTGCACCACCACCCATAATTGGCTTTGGTTACTGAATATTTTTGGGAGGATAAACCATCTATTTGTGACTTGGCTTTACCATGCTGCACATCAAAATCACCCAGGCCATCAAAGCTTTTCCATACTATTACACCTATATCAGCCACAATGTAACCGTGAACGACACGTCACGACTCACGAGCCAAAACTTTTTCATGGGTGTGATAATTCTGAAAGCTTTCGAAGAGGTGTCAATATACAGGTTCAACGAACACCGAAATTCGCGCTCCACTCACTTCCCTTTGCCGCGCGACCTGGTCTTGTACTCATGTGCTTTATGCTTCAGAGACTCTTTCCATAGGTGTTGTGAAAAAGAGGAGGGAGAAAATGCTAATCCAGAAAAGGTACAAAAGCTGCCTTTTTAATTTGATCCTTTTTGCGACAGTGATCGTACTGGTTTCCTTTTCCCTTGCGACTTCTGTAAAAGAAACACACTCCCCGTTCACATGGCGAATGCCGACACACACAGAAAGAGGTGGACTTGTTTTTGCACTGGATGAATCCTCTGAGGCAAGGCGACATTGCACCTCATCCGAATCATCATCTGATCGAAGGATGTCCCTGAGCATGGAAAATAAATTAGGAGTAATCTAGTAACTCTCTCAGCAAGTTGTTCAGCTGAATTTATAAGCCGGTGATAAATTAAACCGGCTGATTTCTTTGTGGGAAAAAAGAATGTTCGAACAACCGATAAGATCAATTGATAAGATAATTAATATTTAGTAGCAAGCCACCCTATGTTCAAGTTCAACTTGAAAAAAATGGTCATTTAAAACCACAGGTATTAAATTTGAACGGCCCCCCTTGGCAGTTCGCCACAAAGGAGTCGCGAGGTAAAAAGATTTCCGGACTATATCCTGTATTCCTGTGGCATACAAGACGAAGCAGAAGTGCGGTCCTATAATATGGGTTTATAACTTGCACTGCCAAAGCCTATCTTCCGGATGGATTTGTAATATTTTGGAGCTTGATTGTATATTTTTATTAATTTAGTACCACTATCTGTCTTGAATGTATTTCAGGATTCAATGCATCCTCTACTTGATTTGCTACGTTCTCTCTGTGTCTATGAATTTGTGATAAGATTCTTAGATTTTTTTATCTTGCAATCTATGACCTCATTTGCACAACGTATCTACATGACTTCCTTTTGTTTGTGCACTTTTTTCTAACCACAAAGCTTATTTGACCTCCATAGCTAACATAAAACATCCAAACCGCTTCTATGATATCGAACTGCATACCCCTAAAACATCCAAACCTCTTCTATGATATCGAACTGCATACCAACATGAGGTAGCAAACCCTATTGTCTTTAAGAAAACAAAATTGATTCCGCGGTGAACAAATATAATCTATCTCATCTCATGAAGAAAAAGGAACAGTCGGACATCACGCACCTATTTTTTTCAATCTAAAATATACTAATTTCTTTTTTATTCAAGCAAGACTTCGTTCGATCAGTTTGGGCACATCTAATGAGAGAGGTCGAAAGCAACAAAATTAAAACAAAGCCATTGCAATCTGATTATACAGGAAACGATGGAAGTGTACAGTTGCTTATGTGTTCCTCCATCTTGAAGCGGTTATATAAACCGGCTCATAAAATAAGTTGGTTGATTTGTTATAAAAAAAAATACTATTTGAATGGTTGATAAGTTTGGCTAACTTAAACAAGCGAACAGGGGCCAAGCCAACCGAGCAGCAAAAGCAAAAAACAGGGAGCAACCGCGCGCCACAATTAGCGCCCGACAGGGCCTCACGTTGAAACACCGAGCAACCATGCCAGCCTCAATAGCATCATGAGGAACTAGGCTCAACTCCCCCGTGAGTGTGTTTTCAGTTATAAGTGAGGTTCCCGTCGACAACAAGGCCTCTATGGTGACTTCGTCAATCTCAAAGATTTGCCGGCTCGGTCTTTGGAGATGCTCATAAGCAGCAGCGGAGCATGGAGCCAACACAAAGGGGGCTGCTTTTACACTTACGAGTTTACAACTGTGAGGTCTGAGATTACATCTAGCGCAACAGCTGATGTAGACTTGCGTATTTTACAGAGACATGTTAGCTTATGGCTTATAATATATAATGTAGACTTGCATGTTTTACAAGGACATATTAGCTTATGGCTTATACATGTGTCAATCACAGGTATTTTAGATTTGCAATAATGTTTTTCTACTCTACTCAGTACTCTTTCTAGTGAAGCTCCCTAACACACGCTTGGCCTCAGCCTGGGGATGAGATGCGCGTACGAGAGCAGAGTGGTGTTTCAAACTTGTAGTGACGGCATGGAGGAAGGAGGTCGGTGCCCAGCTTCACCTCCATAGCCTTCCGCCATAAGGACAGTGTTTGCGTGCGTACATTTACAAGGATAAGGGTCTGCTTATTTCCTTTAATCACTAAAGTTTAGTCCTAGTACGTTTGGTTCTAGGGACTAAAAGAGACTAAAAGCGTATTAAAAAGGTGCATGTACTCTCACAACTTGGCCTTTTAGTCCCTTTTAGCTCCTCCTTGCTGACTAAAGCTACTAAAGTTTAGCACCTCTAAAAGTAAGGGGTATTTAGAAGTTTAGGGACAAAAACAGACTAAACTTTAGTGATAGTGAAACAAACAGACCCTAAATGTGTGTACCTTATGGGTGTGTGTTGTACCGTGCAATAATTAAACAAAGAGCTGGCGCAGCTTAAGGGGCCGCGCTTTTGTTGGGCCGTGACCCAGGTCGTGTTCGATGTGGCTGAAGACGGTTTGCATGTCTAAGTCACTGCCATCTGGCCCCTCCAGCTCTGACGAATCATCATCCGCTTCGTTTCTCTCCCCGCTTCCGTGCTGACTGCTGGCCAACGACATCCGAGGCCGCCGATCGGTTGACTCCCATCTCCTCGTCGCAAGGTCTCAAACGAACACTCGACCATCGAACCCTCTCCGCAGGAGCAGAAGACGCTTCGCTTGGTAAGACCCTACCCTGCTTGGCTACTTGGATGAGCTTCTCGTTTTGTGCTGCAGGACTTTTTCCCCTTCCTACTTTCTCAACCTTTCTGGCTTTCTTTCTTGGACGGATTAGACAGTTTATTGTGGAATTTCGCCTGTGCGTGGAGTAGAGGGAAGCCGGTCTATTTTCCAAATTTGCTAGGGGTTCAGTTGAACGCAAGCCCCCTGACCCATGTCTGTTCCGCCCCTTTCCGGCAAACTCTCTGAATCGGGCTATGCTGTGCGATTCTGGTTCGTTCCAGTTCCATGTTGGGGGCCAACTGACGGCTGCTGCACTTTACTTTACCATTCAAAATTCGGGTAAATGCAGTGCGCGAACAGTTACTAGGTTCCTACTTCAGAGGTTGAAAGGTTACTTTGCACAATTTACATTGGTATAGATATACCTGTTTACAAAAGTGATTTTTTTTTTCTTATTCGAAGCAAGAGAAAACTGGTTACCGTGAAACGTAGACAATGTGCAATCTGCTGTACGTGGTACTGCTTTCGTAGATGGATTAGGAGAAAACAACCTGCGAGCACCCAGGTTCAAGCGACCCCGGGTGGTTGGCCTCCTCTCAACTAGAGGCACCAATAAACATATTTGTACATAAGACTCAAATAAGTTTAGCTAATGAGGCACAGGGAGAGTATTATACGGGGACAACTGGTCGTGCAGACAATGTACAGTGCATGGCATTGCTTCGTGGATGGATAAGGAGAAAACGACACTTATGGGTTGCTTGCCCGCGACTGTAGTGCAACTCTGACAAGTAATCTTCAGAAAATGTTACATAGAGAGGATGTTGCTATCTTCTTCTCTCATCGGTTTGTTTTGGCTTCACTTCTACTCACGCACCATTGCCCTGATCCAGTTGCTGTTTCCAATCCTTGCAGTTTGCTAATACGTTGCTGAGGTTGCAGCATGTGCACTTGGGCATAAAGGGATTGTTACATCGAGTTATTGTTTTGTTCTCGGCTGTAGCAGAGTGCAATGGGCATCCCAAGGGCTTGTTGGGTTTGCTGGTTGCTCCATGTGCTGGTTCTTGTCTGTTCCTTTTTGTCAGATACTTTATGTTGGATCAGTGGTGGCTCAAACTGCTCAGTTGACTGTGGATGCTTCACCTCAGAATGCTCAGAAAATCCCTGGCAATATGTTTGGCATCTTCTTTGAGGTGAGCGTAATGTTTAACTGTTGTTCGTAGATTGGTCTTATGTATAGTAACCTGTAATAAATCAGCACATTTATCTTACCAATACCATGCCCTCTGCAGAGATGCAATTCTAATGTTGGATCACTTAGTAGACCAACTCAATGAACTTTTGTGCACTTGTGTAAAATGGTTAACTATCTATATTTGTGCTAGATGCCCATACACAATCAACTTCAGCTCACGCAATATACAATTTGAGTAAGGCTATCCCATTTTCATGCATGGCTATCCACGAGTTTAGCTGGTGTTTACTTCTCCTACAAACTATAGTATTATAATTTTGGAAAACTTACCTGCAGTGATACTACTTAACATAAACTGTTTCTTGATCACACCATTTCCTTCCAGTTTTGGTATCATAAGAAGTTAAAAACTGAAGTTGAGTAGTGATAGATGCTGTTTGGTTGCTTTACTTTGAAGGTGATGAATCTCGGAAATTCTTGATTGTACTTGTATAGGAAATCAACCATGCTGGAGCTGGTGGATTGTGGGCAGAGCTTGTAAGCAACAGAGGTAATGGGAATTCAATGTCTAAGGTTGACCAGCAGTCCAGCATTTTTCCAGAAGAAAGTTTTGTTCATCATCTTCTACTGACAAGCAGTTTAAAAGTTTTATCATCAGAGTGGTGCTATGTATCTGTAATAAATTATGGATAATGTTCAGGAAAATTACTTCACGATGGTACTGATGATCTTTGTTTGTGATAATCATACTGGTTTGTGTAGATTGTTAAAAGCAGCCTACTAGATGCTCAGAGCTCATTCTATCCACTATCTCCATCAAAGGAGCTAATGATCATTTATAGCTACTTTTTTTTTGTAGCAGAGATTTCTTTGTCGATCATAAGGAATAGGATCTCAAGAATGGGCTCAAGATTCAGTCTTAAATTTATGACTCCTTACAAGTTTTCCTTTATGTTACAGGTTTTGAAGCTGGTGGTTCTAATACTCCTTCAAACATTGACCCATGGTTGATCATTGGGGACGAATCCAATATTATTGTGGCAACAGATCGGTCATCCTGTTTTGCTAGTAACCCAATTGCACTTCGAATGGAAGTACTTTGTGGAGCTAGTGGAACTAATGTTTGCCCATCAGGAGGAGTTGGAATCTACAATCCTGGTTACTGGGGCATGGTATGACCGTTATGTATTTAACACAATCTGTAGTTTTTTCTTACACCACCCCCCCCACCCTTTAATTATGGAATCTTCATAACTTTTTTTTCATCTGCCTTTCAAAAATGTTTCTTTAGGAATTTCCACTCAGGTAGTTTTTTAAATTACTTACTGAGGTCTTCTTATCCATTTTTTTTTTTCGTTTTCTTCAATGGATTTAAATTCTCTGTACTAAGTACTAATATCGAACCAATAAGAAAACTATACATGCACATTTCTTCTCCTTCTAGATTTGATAAATCCATAAGATAAACTTATCTCCATTATAATCTTTGCTACAATTGTTGCAGAATATTGAAAGAACAAAGGTTTATAGAGTTACCATGTACATTAGGTCATCAGAATTGGTGGAGCTGGCGGTTTCTTTAACAAGTTCAGATGGTCTTCAAAATCTAGCTTCTCATACAATCATGTAAGCAATATCTCATGGTTTAACTTATCAAGAGTACTTCATGTGGTACAATTGTGCCCATTTCAGTGAAGTAATAGTTATGCAATATAAATTGTAGGGGAGACAAAGGAGATTTTGCTGAGTGGACGAAGGTTGAATTTGATTTGCAATCAAATTATACAAATACGAATTCAAGACTTCAGCTTACAACCACCAAAAGTGGCATAATTTGGTTTGATCAAGTATCACTTATGCCATCAGATACTTATATGGTAACTTAATTTCCAAAGTCCCCTTTATCCTTCTGATGTTCCTCATAGGAAGATGATGCATATCCTCCATACATTTCCCTTGCAACCTAAAAATAATATGTGAGAAGAAAAATCGAAATTTCTGTGCAAATTGCCTCATCACATATCCACACATCATAGCCTGAACTAAAAATTTAAGTAACTTTAATTTCTATATGCTGGAAAGAATTATTCTTGGTTCAGAGAATGCTAGCTGATCTTGGTCAAACTATGCCATCCATGGATAGCTACCATGCAGTGATAATAGTTTGCATCCTAATGTTTGTAGATACAAGAGCCTTCAGCCATTACAATCAAAATTGCATTGTGTGGTGATGCATTACCAATTCAGCACCTGCTAAATTATGAGTCTCTATACACAATTCTCTTGTATGATTGAAAACTTAATCCTAATTAATACCAGAACAAAGGAAACATATCTGATCCATAGTCAACTAAGATCTCAACTTTCAAGGATCTTACCTGTCTCGATTTATCAGTGACCTTTATTTATCACTTCATCTCTCAGGGCCATGGTTTTCGTAAAGATCTTGCCACTCTGCTGGCAAATCTGAAACCTCGATTTCTAAAATTTCCAGGTTTGTCCCTTAGATTATCTTACTTCTGAGGTTCTTCGTATGTAGAGGTTTCACAATATTGTGAATAGTGTGCAAGTACTTGCCAGTTACATGACTAGCAGTCAGGTAGAGAATTAGATGCATATACCTTCCACATACTCTTGACTCTTCTGTCACAGACAGTTATGCATTTCTGTTTTTTTTGTATAATGTTTCACCATGCTAACTCAGAGTAACATAGCAATAATCATTGTTGCAGCATGCATGGCTTATTTTTTCTCTATTTGCAGGAATTGGATGATGATATGTAGAAAATATGTGCCTTGTGTTATCTTTCTAAAAAAAATAAGATATGTTGAAAAAGATATGCTCTGCAACTATGATTAGGTTTATTATTTTACTAAAAATGGTATGTTACTAATCATGTAGTTTACACTGAATTTAAATATTTCCATCCACACCAAGATCATTCTGTTATTGTGGCAGAACATTTCAAGAATCAAGAGAACAAAAGGAAAAAACCTCTGTAGATGATACTATGTCTAGTATCATTATTTTACTGGATACAGGATGCGTCAATTTGTACCCGCATGATATATTTTATGTTTGTATTTCTTTCATACAGATGAATCAAGAATGTTTAACTAAGAAAATAAATTATGTCTTTTTATAGGATTGTAGTTAAACAGTGAGGTTGCTGAGAACTGACAGTATATTTGTCGCTTTTAGGTGGCAACTATGTAATGGGAAATTACCTTATAAATGCATTCCACTGGAGTGAAACTGTTGGACCATGGGAAGAGAGACCTGGCCACTTCAATGATGCTTGGGCGTATTGGACTGATGATGGACTTGGGTTTTTTGAATTCCTCCAAGTGAGTAACATAACATGCTGCTACTTGTCTAACTGAAAGTTACATAACTGTGGATATAGCCTCTATTGATTCAAGATCTTCTATTTCACTGATGTAGCTAGCAGAAGACCTTGGTGCTTGCCCAGTTTGGGTGGTAAATGATGGTAACTGATATATCAACTTATCAAGAAAATATTCAAAAAGGCATAAAAGCCATTACATATTTGGAGAGATAATGTACCCTTGACTAGTTTGTTGGAATTCCTTTCAATGTGACAGGATCCAGCATGTATCAAGAAGTTCCATCAGCAACAATAGCTGCATTTGTAAAGGTTTGTTCTTCATTATTTAATACGAAACGATCCTTTTAGCCCCAAAAACTGAATTGAAGATGCTTAAGCTCTTCAATTGACGAAAGTGCATTTAATCTGCATTTACCTTTTGCTTTCCAAAAAAAAAAAAAAAAAAAAAATCTGCATTGACTTCTCTTAGTAACTTTTCCCAGCATTAAGCTGAAGATCCTGAACATCTGGTAGTCAGAAAAACTTGTTAACAAATTTATCCAGTAATTTAACTTGTTTTTCAAATAGGATTATCTTATCAGGAAAGAACCATTGTTTTTTCTCGACGACGCAGGAGAGCTGCGTATCGTCATATTAAAGAAGAAAAGGGTAGGAAACCCTTACAAACAGGTGCCACGAGAGAAATGATATAGAGAACTGTAGAATTCCAATAGTGGGGTCTGCTAGTCAAAAATGTCGCACATACATAAGTTTTTTTTCTCGAAAACGCAAAAGACTTGCGTTTCTTTTTTCATTAAGAAGAAGAATGCAGAATGCAATGCAATACAACGGGACCGGGGTGGAAACAAGGTTTGAAACGGCGCTCCACCACCTCCGGTCAAGCGGACCACGAAAGAGAAAAGAAAGAAGGCCACCTCCGGCCCAACAAACAACTGCGGAGCGGAGCTCACGCAAAGACACTACCCCGGCATGCGAGGCGCCCGGCGGCGAAACACAAGGAGCACCGGGCGGCGGACGAGATGGGAGTCCAAGGCGGCCTCGTCGGAGCCTCTCAAGAAGGGAATGACGCCTCAGCGCCAACTCAAGAGGATTCCCGCCGGAACCTTCGCCCCGAAGTCCGCTACCGAGACTCAAGGGCCGACGACGCCTTCTCAGAAGGAAATGACGGGGACGCCATCGCTGCCGCCTCCCGGGCGATCCCGAGGAGAAATGGTTTTCACCAATCGCCCGAGCTGGGCCGGCCGCCGGGCAGGAGCCGCTACAGTCAAGGCTGGAAGTTGGGGCAAGGCTGGGCAGTCCGGTCTTCCACCCACCACCCGGGTATGGCCCCGCAAGGAGTTGGCGCTGGGCCCGCCTGGGCCGGCACGCTGGGGGAGTCGCTTGGGTGGCCGGCCACTCTGGCCGTGGGTCCTACCAACCCCGCCACCAAGACAAATAGGCGTGATCGCGACACGTCGGGCAACCCCGCCGGGCCGATCCGACCGAGGGTGGGCGGCTCGCGAGGGCCTCCTGGGCCGCCAAGAACTGCCCCACCAAGCCCGGGAGTTGTGGTTGGGGGGCATCCCGCCGCGCAGCGACCTAGCCGAGGCTCCTTCCTCAAGGCCGGGGGTGCAGCGGCGAGGGCGCAGTAAGGTGTGGTACCGAGACGGCCGGCACCCCCGCCCCCTCCCCACCCCAGAGGGCTGGAGGGGCTGCCGGGTCAGAAACTTCAGCGTTGGCCGGCGGGCATCGCCCGAGGATCTGAGGAGGCGAGGGGGAAGCGAAGGGGGGGTTTGGGGGGGGAGCAGCAACAGCAGCCCGCCCACCTCCACCCGCCAAGGATGGCGATAGGGGAGGGACAAGGGAAGGTGGCCGGGCGTGGCCAAGCCCGCCCCGCCCCCGACCGCCGCCACGCCCGGCGCCGTAGAAGGGAGGGCGCCGCCGCTCGCCGCCCGGCCCAGCCCCCGCCGCCCGGCCGCCGGCTACATGGATGGAGAATGGGGAGGGGCCGCGGCCCGCACGGGCGGCACCCGCCGAGGACGCGCCGGGCAGCGCCCGCGCCGCTCACGCCGGGGCGGCGCCCGCACCCGCACGCGCCGGGCGGCGCCCGCCGAGGCAGCGTCGGGCGGCGCCGCGCCCGCCCAGCGCGGCGGCGCCCGCCGAGCAGCGCGCGGGCGCGCCAGCGCCCGCGCTAGCGCCAGCCGCGCTGCCGCGCCCGAGGGGCGGCCGGCCGGCGGAGCCGCCGCCGCCGCCGGAACCCTAAGCGCGGCAGCAAGCCGAGCCGGGGAGCGGGTGCCGGGGAGGGAGATCAGCGTCGAGGGCGGCCGGATCCGGCCATGGAGGCGCCGGATCCGCCGCCCGGCCCGGCAGCCGCCGCCACCGGCAGGCGAGGGGAGGAGAGGGGGCGGGGGGGAGAACGCCCAGCCGGGGTGCAGGAGGGAGGCCTTGTTGGCGCTCCCCCCAGGGGGCCACCGCCGCCCGGGCGAGTGGTGGCGGCGGCGGCCCGGGCGGCGCTGGCAGGGGGAGCGGCTGGCGGGCGGGGGGGCCTCGGGTCGCCCCCCGAGGAGACGACGCGAGGCGATTAGATTATTCTTGGTTCCGCACATACATAAGTAATGACGTTTCCTAGAGCATATCAGCATATGGTTCCATTCTAAGCAATTTTTAATTTGAATATCATCAATTGCTTAATTCACATTGTATTGTCGTTCAAAATTTGTTCATGCTTGCCATGTTGCAGGATGTTGTTAATGGTATTGAGTTTGCGGGGGAGACCACGAGACAACATGGGGTTCAGTTCGTGCAGCAATGGGACATCCAGAGCCCTTTCAGCTTTATTATGTTTCAATAGGAAATCAAGAATGTTCAAAGTACTATTATAAAGGTTTCCGCCCAATTCCATTTTCCTCCTGTCTGGCTTCATAGCACCTTACAATTTCTTCTGTTTCCTTTTATTGTTATGCCAAGAAAACCCACACTTGTCCCATTTTGTAGATAACTACGTGAAGTTCTATTTTGCAATAAAAGCATCCTACCCAGACATCAAAATCATATCAAGCTGTGACAGATCTGCTATTTCAACAGTCAACCCAGCTGATTTGTATGACGTTCATGTAATGACTGTTTTGCTCGGTTTTCTCTTAGATAATATTTTTCCCAGTAGAGGTGACATCTGCTATGCTTCAGGTCTATACTTCATCAGGTGATATGTTTTCCAAATCTAGAATGTTTGATAATACAGACCGTAATGGACCCAAGGTACTTGCTTTGCTTTTGCTAGCTCATTCGTCATCCTTACAACTGGCTGGTAATATCCTACATAATTCGTGTTTCGCAGGCAATTGTTAGTGAATATGCTGTGACTGGAAATGATGCTGGTCGAGGAACACTAATAGCTGCTTTAGCTGAAGCTGCGTTTCTCATTGGATTAGAAAGGAACAGGTTAGTTTTTAATTCTCTTTCTGGTTTGGCTCCTGCTTGATGGTAGATTGTATTGCAGAATTACCTGTTTTGATTTGAAACATTTTCTATGCAGTGACTTGGTTGAGATGGCAAGTTGTGCCCCACTCTTTGTAAACGACAATGATCAAAGGTAAAAATGTGAATGTTTACTCCTGCATGGTAACTGTGTCGGTACTTGACGATTTCATCAATATTTAATAAAAAAATACTGCTCCTCTTGATAGGTGGAACCCAGATGCTATAGTCTTTAACTCATGGCAGCACTATGGATGTCCAAATTACTGGATGCTACACTTCTTCAAAGATTCAAGTGGCGCTGCACTTCATCCATCCACTATTCAACTATCAAACTATGATCAATTGGTCACATCTGCTATCACTTGGAATAATCCACAAGATGGGAACACTTACCTTAAAATTAAGGTGATCTCTTGCTCTTATTTAGGAACTTACTCCCCCAGTCCCTAAATAAGTGTCACCGCGGGATGCGTGCCACAAATTTGACTTGATTTGTAGAAAATACGTGCAATATTTATATCTCCAAATAATTTTGTTAAAAAACTAGATCCAAAGATCTTTCCGATGATACTAATTATGATACTAATCGATGATATTTGTTATTTATTAAAATTGCCGGCATTTGTTTCTCGGGAAGCGAAGCGACACTTATTTAGGGACGGAGGGAGTAGCTCTGTGAATGAAAATGAAAAATAATAACTTGGCAAAGAAAATTTCTTTTTTGCAGGTTGTAAATTTTGGAAGCAAAGGTGTTAATCTGAATATATCTGTAACTGGGTTGGAAACTGATATTCAGACATTTGGATCCATAAAGACGGTTCTCACATCGGGTTGGCTGCGGGATGAGAATTCCTTCCAACAGCCCGACAAGGTTTGATACCTGTTATTGTCAACTTGATTCAATGAATGGAAAACTAGGAGCAACATGGTAGTGGTTACGCCTTGAATCAGTTATTGTGTTTGTGATGTCTGAACTTTTGTGCTATAGGTTGTGCCGGCGGCAAGTCCAATAACCAACGCGGGCAAGCAGATGGGTGTTGTACTGAACTCATACTCCCTAACCTCATTTGATCTCCTTTTGGACTCGGACCAGACGGTGCCTTCAGTCTTAGGGTCGAGCCTCCATCCAAGCTTATGATTACTGCAAGATGTGCATGCCCACATAAAGGTTCCCCAAGGTTTCGATAGAAAATACGACATCTGTGAATTATTATGAAGTACTCTGTACAGGCGTACAGCTGGTTATGTGTGTGGATAGTTGTACATTAAAGTCAACAAACATGGTTTCCACAGCTATATACGAAGTGAATAAAAGAATTAGTTTGGGAATTACACTACAAATAATTTTCGCAACTCAGTGCAACACAAGTCCGTTGTAGTCTAGCTGGTTAGGATACTCGGCTCTCACCCGAGAGACCCGGGTTCGAGTCCCGGCAACGGAAGCCCTTATTTTTTTCTCGAGTAAAATGCACCGTGGGTCCTCAAACTTTTCGACCATTCTCATCTGGGTCCTTAAACTAAAAAAACGACTATCTGGGTCTCTGATCTACTACCATTGCACACCAACAGTCCAAAACCCACCATGTCAATGCTAACATCTGATGTGGCATGCCACATAGGCAGCTCCGAGGTCAAACCAACATTTACCGTTCAGCGTCGCACGTCTTGGCGCTGCGGCGCGCGATGGGGGAGCAAAAAGAAGGGGCGGGCGCTGCTGCAGAGCTGTGCTCGCCCAAGAGCGCAAGCACGCGGGGCGGTAGTGGTACACGTAGCAGCGTGGAGTTAACGGCTGCGAGCACGTGGCGAGTCACCATGCCGGCTGCAGAAGGCGCAGGGCGAAGTGCGCAAGGTCATCGTGCAGCTCTCGCTTAGAGAAGATCTTGGACAGACTGCAGAAGACGCAGGTGAGTTGGAGGGCGTCCTGAAGGAGACCGACCCCATGGATCATATGGTGGCTGTGCTCGGGACGGAGCTGCAGCAACTGATGGACTCCATTACATCAGAGGACGTGCACAAGACGAAGGGGCATACCCTACGCGCTCGTCGTCAACTGATGGACTCCATCCTGGCTGAATGCGTAAATTCACTCTCATTAAAAATGGAAGAAGCTAGCAAGCAGCGCAGCATTCATGCACATGTATATGACCGGAGTTGGCTAGGCGTATGTATGTGCGCCGGTCTGTAAAAGAAGGCCACTCGCATCACAGCACCTAGCCATTGCATTCAGCGCGCAGACTACGGCCGGAGGGAGAGAAACCCAACGTGAACGTACTCTCGGCGTCCAGTACTGCCGAAGCCGAGGACGCCGGCGCCGAACCAGAAGCTTGTGATGGAGGACGCGTGAAGCCGTCTTGTGCTTGAATAATGCCACGATTGGAGATGTAGCCATTGCGCGTGTCGTGGAGCAGAAGAAGCAAAGGCGAAGACGAAGACGAAGACGAGAGCGTGGCTACGGGGACGGCGGCAGCGTGCACTGGGGACCGAGACCGGAGAGACCAGGTCATGGCAGCCTCGTGCTCGTCGACCAGATTGATGGCCTCCCTGAGCTCCCTCTTGGACCCGAACTTAAGCAAGCGCTTGGCCCTTCACAGCAGTGGCACCACGGCGGTGCTGCCCATAGCGCAGAACACGCCCCTAGGTTCACGACATCGCCGGTGGCGGCGGCGGCCGTGAGGATTGGCAGCCACCGCGTGACCCCACTCCTCGACTCCGCCTTGCCAAGGCGTGCGCCCCACGCCATGCGCACGCTGCCGCTTCAGGCCTGGCACCCGCGCCCGGCGTCCTGCTTCCCATCCCCCGGGCGAGGGAGAGCATGCGGATGTCTCCTGCCGCTGTGTGCCTGCGCTTTCGCCGCCGAGCTATGCTCGGCATGTAGCAGCGCCCCGCGACTCCTTTTTTCTCACGCCGTGCACGCAGAGCGCGCGACGTGCCCACGCTATCCCTGTCCTGAATGAGGATTTCACTAGGACTGCCTATGTGACATGCCACATCAGATCTTGGCGCCGATGTGGTAGGTTTTTGACTGTTGGTATATAATGACAATAGATTAGGGACCCAGATAGTCGTTTTTTTAGTTTGAGGACCTAAATGGGAATGCTTAAAAGTTTGAGGGACCCACGGTGTATTTTAGTCTTTTTTTCTCCCACATTTTATCAGTTTCGGCACTCTGACATTTTTTCTTATTTTATCAGTACGCTCTTAAATAAAATCGTTATGGTCGAACTGTTCCAAATTTTTGTCGTCACCCACTACAGCAAGTATCACGTATCTGTATTTATACTTAGTGATATATTTATATCTACACCTACTACTCTGTCTTTTTTTTTTTAGAACTACTACTCTATGTCTACTAATTAATAATATCTAAATACTAATAGTATTGAAAGCAGAGTTTTGTCCGACATATTTTAATTTCGGCGATACACTCATGCACCTTTTTTCTCTCTCTCTCGCACATATGTGACCGGTGACGAGACTCAGTTAAAAGTATCATCACATATCTAGTCACTATGGCGAGCTTTAGCCATAGCACAGAGTCCAGCCTTACTTTTCTCTGTTCTGAAAAGAATTTAACTATGAATTACGTGCCGATTAAAGTGACTTATATTTGACCAAATTTTTAGTAAATAATATTCATATTTATAGCTTCAAATACATTGATTATGAAAATACATCTCATAATAAATCTAATGATATTAGTTTGATATCATAAATGTTAATATTTTTATCTATAATTAATTAAACTTAAGATACTAAAACACGGTACTATACTAGAGTTACATTCTTTTTTAGGGTGGAGGTAGTACCTTAAGATATGACACATTGGTTGTTAAATCTTTAAACTGTAAGTCATCCAAATCACATAGCTATGCTTCTTTCGTCCCTAAAAAACATAAATTTCGTTTTTCAAGAAACCAACCATTGTCAATTTTTCATAGCATAATTGATTGAGTTAATTTGAGAT
>JADLZL010006534.1:0-116248 GCA_015844335.1 Chrysopogon serrulatus
AACAAGTAAAAGTTGATCATGAATTGAAAGCATAACCAAGCTCGGCAGTCCAGCCGACTTCGGGGTCCATGAAGAAGGAACAAACAAGCTATCACGAATAAACCCATCAAGAACTTGCATCCGCCGCACGACACCCGATCCTATCAAGATTCAAACGCTTCTAACGTGCAAGAACCCGCAACATGTAACAATCTAGATCAATCTTATTCGGCTATATAGGCATATGATCTATCTTTTATGGTGACATGATATGTACATTAAAGAGCAAATAGATCTATAAAAATAAAGAGCCGAAAACAACCAATCTAGATTGGGCAAAAGAGTGTTACAAATAAATAAAAGCATTAAACACATGCAACACGTGATAACTTAATGAATCTATTAGATCTTGCCAAAATCTAATAGAGCCGATAACTATCTTGCTTCGCTAAGCTATCAAGGGGACGCCGCCGCACGGCCATCTAGTCGAGATAAACAAAGCATAAGCAAAGACTTCTTGATCGTCAAGCGGGCGCTGCCGCACGGCCATCCGGTCGAGACAAACAAGACTACTTGCATCAATATCTAAATCCACCGCATGATACTAGACATGATAGCAAGGTTGCCGGAACTTACGGAGGTCGACGGATCGATGGCTCCTCTCGAAGAACTCGACGACACGACAAAAGGACTCGAAACTTGGCACGGGGCCGGTTGTGTTGATTTGATTGTGAATATCCTTTACAATGGTCGAGGGTTTATATTTATACCCTGGACATAACATGAGTCCTAAGAGATTACAATTACACAATTCATTAAAGGTAACTCAAAAGCATGGTGATTCTCTCGCTATAGCCTTCCTCGGAGTCCTTGATCATCACGCTCTTCTCCTTCTATTCGGCTTCCTGCTTGCCACCTTTTGCTTCTCGAATGGAGCCACCGCCTTTAAAGATAGCCGACCGCACAAATGCTTGCCGAACCGTCCAGAGTTAGCCGTATGAACACTTGCCGAATAGTTCAAGGTTAACCGACCACACAAGTGTTTGCCGAATGCGCTGATCTCTTGCCTTTCCGCGAGCTTTGCCGAACGGGCCCACCTGTCATCTTTCCGGCTCTTACCAAAATCCAGTGTTAACACATGCCCCCTCAATTTCGGGATAAAAGTGAGTTTTATTCCGAAATTGACCATAAACTCTTTTCTCATCTAGGTCAACACTGTTCAAATCTGCAGCCGCCACCCGAAATCCGAATTCTCCGTTCTAGATTCAAACCCACTTTTAGTACTCAATGGCGACCCAGGATGGAGTTCCAGAGGTAATTTCTCGCTTCTTTTATGTATTCGGCAATTTCTTCCTTGATCCTTCGCTTTTTCTGATTCACTTCTTCTGGTTGCGTCACTCTGTTGAAGGAATACAAGGATGAGACTTTGATCCCCTACGCCGCGAGCCCTGATTCATATTTCTTGGGGCCGATGGGAGATCCTAACCCGATCGAATTCATTGAGAAGGAAACTCTGAGGATTCCTTTCAAATCTGGAATCACCCCGCCAAATCAGTGGCCGAACACCTTCAAGACTTGGCCGTTTCCTCCAATTGCCGGATGGCGAAATTGGTACCGGAGGATGCTGGAGAAAAGCAGCAGCCACTGGGAGTCCCAAGACATTCAGCATTGCCTGGAGTTATCCCTGTCAGAGACACCCCGGAACGACTCCCTTCTGATAGCAGCCACCCACTTCTGGTCTGACGCTGCTAATGCCTTCATCTTTGGTCATGGCCCAATGTCTTTTACTTTGGCCGACATTTTCATGATGACCGGCCTAAATGTGACAGCACCGGTGTACCCTTCCAAGTACAAGGATAGCAGCAACCAAAAGGCAGTTAAGTCTGGAGGTGGATGGATGAAGTACATCAATACTTACAAATCATCCGATACTGTACTTGACAAAGAATATAAGGCTTTCCTGAACATGTGGCTGTGCAGATTCATCTTCTGTGGAAAATCAAATGAGCCGACTCTGAATTACATGGTAATGGCTGAAGAGTTGGCTGCAGGCACCCTGATTCCCTTGGGCAAGTATTTCTTAGGGGCTGTCTATCACATGATGCACAAGACCGTTGTTCAAATGCGTCAACATGGGGAAATACATTGTGTGAATGGTCCTTGGTGGTTTGTCCAGATGTGGCTGCAGTTGTACATGCATCAAATAGTGTCTGTAGATCTCCATGACTTGGGCTTCCCTTGATTAATCATCTTTGAAGATGACACAGATAAAAAGAAAAGGCACGCCAAACATATGGAGAAGCAAGCATCCTCTATCAAGCATTGACATAGACATTGGTCACCTCTTCAAGCTGTTCTTCAAAGGTTTTGAGAATGTACTCTGGCTCCCTTATAGGGAAAATGAGAATTTGACTCTTCCCTGCAAGTTTAGTTATGAGTTTGGGTGCTCAGACCAAGTGTCCATAGAGATTTTCAACTCCTTTATCAAGCCTTGCACTTTACCAGCAGAGTTCCACCATGGAAGGTTACTGCGCCCCACTTATGAATTTTATAACCCAAACATGGTGGCCGACTGCTAGGATGTGGGGAGGTTGCCCCCAAGGCTGTTCTTCTCTAGGATCATAAAGCCCGGGGAAGAGATAAAAGATGATATGGAGGCCAAAAAGTTTTTGAACTTGGATGGGACTTGCCAACATATGCACCTTCCCCACTCGGATTGATACATCTTTGCCCATCCCTTGTTTGCTTCCTGGTGGCGAGAATGGCGTGCCCACATCTTTAATATACCAGTGCATCCTTTATGCCAAGATTTGCAGGCTCAATTTGCTTCTGACAGTGAGGTAACTTTCTTGTACCTATATTTTCTCACCATTGGATTCATTCCTGATTTTAACACTTTGTCATTCACAGGATATTGAGCCTACTCCTCCTTCTCGAGCAGATTCAAGTATTACGGTCGGGCCTATTCCTGCTTTGGGATATAATGCCCCTACTTTGGCAGCTTTCATGAAAACCCCAGCAGTTTTGGGTTCAGCACTTCCAAGAAGAGAGAGCAAGAGGAAAGCCACTGCTGAATCAAGCAAGGTTGTCACTGTGCCCAGGAGAACAAGATCCAAGAAAGCTAAACTGTCTCCCAAGGTACACCCTTGTCAGTTTTTGTTTAGGCAATAATTTTGTACTCACTTCCTCTGCCTGCAGCCACAGGTTAAACTTTCAAGATCGGCCAATGCTTCAACAACCATTGAGATCCCTCCTCAAGCCTCTGCTGGAGATGCAGAAATCCAAGAAACCACTGGCTATTCTGGTATTATTATCCCAGTTGATCGTTCCCTTTCTTTGTACTAGATGCACTGAATAGTCCTCTCATTCTGCTACTTCTACATTTTAGAAACAGATCAATTCTTGGACAGGACAGCAGAAGAATCCTCTTCTCACTAGGCTTCTAGCTCATCATCCCTAGGCATCCAATCAAGTCCCCAACCAAGCCGGAGTAGGATTCAACCTGAAGAAGACTCTATTCAAAAGGTAATACTTCACTTCATTGGTTTCTTTAACAATTTTGACCAATCGGCTAATGGTTTTCCTTCCTTTAAGGATGAGGCCAAGCCGACTGTCAGCTACTCTTTCACAGTTGAAGAGTACATCAACGAGGGAGGCGAAGAAGCTATATCTCGCCAGAGAGGTTATCGCCAGAGAACCAGTCTCGGCTTAAGGAAATAGCCCTTTTGCTAACCAAGGACATCAACATTCGGTCCAAGATGTAGATCGGATAAGGGACTGGTTGAACTCATTGACCAAGAAATCCCTCCAACTCTCGGGGTTTCCTTAGAATCGCAACTCATCTTGATGACCATCTTGGTAAGGTCGGGAGGGCAAACAAAAACATGGCCTCTAGAGAGCTGCTCTGCAGAGTGACAATCGATGAAGAAGCAACAAGCCGAGAGCTGCATTCGAGATTCAGTTGCTAAACAATCTTTGTCAACTTTGGAGCCCGAATCGAAAGCTATGGAGGAAGAAAAGGCCAGGTGGAAGCTCAATTGGTTCAGCTAAATGCCAACATCCAGTCCCCCACAAAGATAGAATTGCTAAACCGCCGAGCTCCATAGATGCAGCCAAAGCAAAGATAGCATCCGTCATCAAGGAGAATCGCCAGATCAAAACCGGGCTTACCAAAATCCAAAGCTCGAGGATGACGACAAGAAGGTTTGGAGGAAGTTAGCCGAATTAGGAAAGATGCTATAGATGCAATCAAATTGTTCCTAGGCGAGTGAAGCACCGGCTTTGTAATGTACTCATATGTATCATACTATATTCCTGAGCAATTGCATTCCTTGTTATGTTTTGCCCTTTTTAATCTCGCCCGATTGATGACATAGCCGAATACCTCGAGCTTCCCCGATTAGGAAGGATAGCATACCGCCTCGAGGCTTCCCGATTAGGAGAATAGCCGATCCCTTTGATCCATCGTTTTTGATTTAGCCGAGCTGGCCCGGTCCCGTAACGGCCCAAAAGGAGTAAACCCTACTTCGCCGCTTGGGATACCCCCGAAGTATACGCCACGATCTCCACTTTGGATTATAAATAAAGCCCTTCCTCAGCCTTCACTGTTACCTCCGACTAGCATACTCATCGCCGTCTCTTCATCTCTCTGCCTCATCCAACCCTAAGAAAAGGATCAATCCTTGAGCGCCAATGTCGGCGGCGGCGATGATCGCGGCAAGCGCCCCTGGCCGAGGGGAGAGGCGAAGGAAGTCGAGCACCGCGCCCCGTCGGCGCCACGGGTGAGAATCAATCGGTGGCTTCTTTGCGGTTCATGCTTCATGTTCATCTCCCCTAACCTTGGTTTTCTTCATCTGCTTAGGGCGAGGGTCATCACTGGCCAGCACCACCTCCTCCCTCCGATGGTGGTGACTCAACCGGGCACCTTGGACCAGCCGGTCCCTGTCTCCGGCTCCTCGAGTTCGTCGAGCTCTTCCGAGTCCGACAACTCATACAACGCCAACCCTTGGGGTCCGGCGGAATCAGAGGGTGAGGACCCTCTGTACATTCACGAGGAGGCGCTCCGGTTCCGCAAGGAAAGGAATGAGGCCCGGAACGAGCTGGGCGATGTCTCCAAGCAGTTCGGCATTGCGCAAGCCGAATGGGAGGATCAGCGCAAGCAGCTCTGCGACGCCATCACTGGTTCGGCATCCTCACATAGATTTCTTTTCTCTCAATCCTCTTCGTGTGCTGACTTGCTTTTCTTGTTCAGCACTGTCTGCAGAGAATGAGCGTCTGAAGGCAGCGGCGAACAGGGTGGCCGACAAGGTGAACGCCCAGGGGGAGACTATCGAGGCATGCCTGGATGCTGTGGGCGGCCGCGTTGATCAAGCCGTCATCCAAGGTGTGCACCTTGGCGCATCTCTCGGCCTGGCGGCGATGTCTTCCCGGACCGGCGAAGACTACTCTGTCCAAGCCGTGGGCTTTGCTGGCGGCCCTCCTCATGAGATTGAGGATGTTAACGAACGCCTGGAGCAAGTATGAAGATCATCCGCTTTGCCCTCGCCGAGTCCACCAATCCTCAATCCGTCCTGAATAAGTTATTCCTAGAGTAGTTTGTAATTAGGGATTGAATGTAAATAATCAAATTACTTTCTGAAGATGCGTTTGTTCACAATTTTTTGTGTTGGATGCCGAATAGTTGTCCTCAGCATTTTTCTGAATAAAAATAACTCTGAAATGATGTTTCCCGAATGTAATGATGTCATTTTAGCCGAGTAGATCTTAGTCTTGCGTTGCAATTGATTTGACGTGTCATTGAGTTTTGTCATTCAACGCTTCACTTTCTCTTCTTCCGATAAACCAACCAGTCAGAATGCCCAAGTCAATTCCAAACCATTCGGCTATATTTTGTACTAAAGGCGATACAAACGTATCGGCTATTTGCCCGATTTCACAATTTTTTTGGCTAAAGGCGATGTTGTTCATCTACTGTTCAACTTCAAACTCCTTTTATGAACCAACCTCAACACTGGGGTAATATTTTTTAAGATATCGTCCATTGATGGCTCTGGCAAATTCTTCTCCAAACAAAGTCCTCAAAATATATGCATTGCCAGGCACACATCTTTCTACCCGAAAGGGTCCTTCCCAATTCGGAGACCATTTGCCGAACGCTCTGTCTTTTGATCCAATCGGCAGTATAGTCTTCCAAACCAGATCACCTTCTGTGAATTGCTTTATCTTGACTTTCTTATTGTAGTATTTGGCAACACGTACTTTGTTTTTCTCAATGTTTTCCAGTGCCTTGAGACGAATCAGATGCAAATCCTCCAGTTCATCTATCATCAGATTTGTATAATCTCCTTTTTCCAAATCCTTTTGTAACATAACTCGCCTCGAACCCGATTGCAACTCCCAAGGTAACACAGCATGATGCCCATAAACCAACTCATAGGGAGATGTTTGAGTCGACCCGTGACAAGCCATTCGGTAAGCCCACAATGCTTCATTAAGAACCAAATGCCATCTTCTTGGCTTCTCATCAATCTTCTTTTGAATGATCTTGACCATAATCTTATTTGATGCTTCTGCCTGGCCATTGGCTTGTGCATAATAAGGAGAAGAATTATACAACTTGATTCCCATGTCTTCGGCAAAATCACAAAACTCCGAAGAAGTAAATTGAGTTCCTTGATCGGTCGTTATAGTTTGAGGGATTCCAAACCTATAAATTATATGCTCTTTAACGAAACTGATCATATTTTCTGACGTGACTCTCTTCAATGGAATAGCTTCAACCCACTTGGTAAAATAATCCGTGGCCAAGAGCACAAACTTATGTCCTTTGCTCGAAGGAGGATGAATTTGACCAATTAAATCTATGCCCCATCCTCTAAATGGCCAAGGTTTGATTATTGGGTTCATAGCGGAATCTTTGGAGCCTTGAATATTGCCGAATTTTTGACAATCATGACATCCCTTATAATATTCAAAGCAATCTTCCAGCATGGTTGGCCAAAAATAACCAGTTCTCCGAATTATCCACTTCATTCGGTAAGCTGACTGATGTGCACCACACAGTCCTTCATGCACTTCATACATCACTTTTCTGGCCTCTTTTTGACTCAAGCATTTAAGCAATACTCCATCTATAGATTTGTAATATAATTGATCATCAAGAAGCACGAACTTGAGGGCTTTATACCTGAGCTTTCGGGAAACTCTCTGTGATGGATTTCTTAGATATTCGATGATTTCGCATTTCCAATCATCAACCACTCGCTCAGTACTCAAAACATCTTCATCTATAGTGAGGACTTCTTGATCTTCATGATATCCAGAAGTAGCTTGAGCTAACCTATTTACTTCTTCATTGTGCCCCCTAGGGATATGGTGCAAGGTTGCTACCCGAAAGCTTTTCAAAAGTTCCCGGCATTCTTTATAATATTCTCTCAACACATCACTCTTGCATTCATATTGGCCGGTTAATTGGTTAATTACCAGCTCAGAATCCCCAAAGATCTCAACAGCAACGGCTTTCATTTCTATAAGAAGCCGAAGCCCTCTAAGCAATGCTTCATACTCCGCTTGATTGTTAGTAACATAAAATTCAATGGGAATAGCATACTCAAAAGTTGCTCCCTGTGGCGAAATTAAGAGAATACCAGCACCACCACCTTTGCAACAGGATGAACCATCGAAGAATAAAGCCCAAGGCACAATGCTTACCACCTCAACAGAAAGATCACGATGTTGTGTAATAAAATCGGCGATAATTTGACCTTTTACCGCTTTTTGCTGATTCATATCTCAAATCAAACTCGATAAAGCCAAAATCCACTTGCCAATCCTCCCATTCAAAATTGGCATCGACAAAGATATGCTTTATTACATCAAAACTAGAAACTACCACGCATTCGGCATTTAACAAGTAGTGCTGAAATTTGGTACATGAGTAATACACACACAAGCAAAGTTTCTCTCAGAGCCGAATATCTTGTTTTCGGATCCAATAACTTTCGGCTAAGATACGCTATTACTTTCTCCTTTCCTTCAAACTTCTCGCATGAGGGCCGATCCTATTGTTAGACTATCGGCCGCCACATACAACCCTTTGAAAGGCTTGTCAAGGCGTGGAGGTACCAAAGACCGGTGGCGCCTTCATGTATTCCTTGATTTCATCAAAAGCCTTCTGTTGTACGTCACTCCATACAAATTCTTGATCCTTCTTGAGCTTTAAAAGTGGAGAAAAAGGCAAGACTCTTTCTGATAAATTGGATATAAATCTTCTCACAAAATTAATCTTGCCAAGCAATGATTGTAACTCTGTGAGATTGGTCGGAGGGACAACCTTGTCTATCGCTTCCATGCTCTTTTTCCCAACTTCAATCCCTCCTTTATGAACAAGAAATCCCAAAAACTCACCAGCTGAGACTCCGAAAGCACACTTATTTGGATTCATTTTCAAACCATGTCTTCTAGTGCACTCGAGTCTTCCTTAAATCGGCTAAATGCCCTTCATGGTTTCTAGACTTGACCACCACGTCATCAATATAAATTTCTATGACTTTGCCGATCAACTCATGAAAAATGTAATTCATAGCTCTTTGATAAGTTGCCAAGGCATTCTTTAACCCGAATGTCATGACAATCCATTCAAACAAACCAATATGTCCAGGGCATCGAAGGCTGTCTTTGATATATCTTCTATTGCCATGAAGATCTGGTTATAACCAGCATTCCCATCCATAAAGCTAATGACTTCATACCCGGCTGCTGCATCTACTAGCAAATCGGCAACTGGCATCGGGTATCCATCCATCGGAGTGGCTTTATTAAGATTTCTAAAGTCTATGCATACTCTCATCTTTCCATTCTTCTTGTATACAGGAACTATATTTGAAATCCATTCTGCATACTTGCATGGCCGAATGAAATTTGCTTCCAACAATCTTTCAATCTCTTTCTTCACATCGGCCAATACCTCCTCTTTATAGATCCTTCGTGGAGGTTGTTTGTAAGGGACGATAACCGGACTTAATAGGTAATCGATGTTCAACAATAGAGCGATCCAATCCGGGCATCTCTACGTATAATCCCGAGGCAAAACAATCTTTGAATTCCTTTAAAAGGGCTATTAAGCGTGATTTGTACTCGAATTCAAACTTCGCACTAATGTACATCGGCCTTGGCTTAGTACCATCACCCACATCTATTTCTTCTAGCTTGTCGGCCGACATAAAACCATGCCCCAACTTTCCTTTGTTGCCATCGATTGGGTTACCCATTAAAAATTACTTTGAGAGCCGATCGCTTGGATCATTTGTTGATCCTCGTTGAAGACATTCACAGGACCTTCTCCCCATACTTTGCCGAAAAAACAATCAATACCATCATATTCCCAATAAGCGGGTTCTGCAGCAGCAACACTTCCAGAATCATCAGCGTGGACAACCTCAATGTCGTCTCCAACCCATTGAATAAGAATTTGGTGCATGGTTGAAGGGATGCAACAATTGGCATGGATCCATCTCTTCCCAAAAGCAAACTGTATGCCCCCTTGCCATCAATGACAAAGAAAGTAGTGATCAAAGTCTTTGATCCAATCATCAACTCGACAAGCTCCTCGAGTATCAGAAGGATTGCCAGCGAAATCCCTAAGAACCATGTCGGTTTTTAACAAGTCTTCACTCGTCATTCCAAGCTTCCTAAAAGTTGTATATGGCATAATATTGATAGCAGCACCTCCATCAACAAACATTTTAGTCAGAGGCTTGCCATTGACGTATCCTTTTAGATAAAGTGGCTTCAAGTGACGATATTTGGCGGTTTATCGAAAGTTGCATGTTGTGTCAATACCGGTGAGCCATCAAATCTTGAAACTCACTCTCATCAAAATCGGAGTATACTTCTTCTTGGACATCTTGATTTTCGGGGAGCTATGAACTCCGATGGGAGAAAGAAAGCCATACATGCCTCACCCGAAGGTCCATGTTCATCGGGTTTCTTCTTAGGGCGCCATACCGACTTCTCTTCAGCATCTACTTGTTTTAACTCCTTGTTCCTCAAACGCTGAACCCTTCTCTTTTGGCTTTTTCTCAGTCCTGGAGGGCACCATTGTCCTTTCTGCCAAACGTATTCATGAGGATTTCCTTCTCCATCGTATCTCTTGTGATGAGTCCATCGCTGATCTGCAAACCTCTTTCTTTGCTGATTTTCAAAACCATCTATTTTTACGCGCCGATCGTCCTCAAGAAATTGTTTTCCAAGTCTTTCATGGACCGGTCGGCGGTTGACTCGAGGCACTGTACCGAAATATTGATCACTGCATTCGGGGCAATTGTTTCTAGCAGGCAACTTCAAGCCTTCGTTCCAACAATGTTTAAAGAATGAACAACCCCAATGAAACTGCTCCATCTCTCTCACATGCTCTTCTTGCTCTCTATGGTATACCTCTTCTTCGTATCTACGGCGTTCCTCTATAAACCTTTGTTCTTCATAGTATTCCCGTTCTTGCTGTCTTTGCCATTTGTTCAGCAAAATACGTGATGTTACCCTAGGCTTGGAACTTTCTCCTCTTTCGGTTCGGCTATTCTTGAACCGAACCTTTTGTTTCAGCTCTTCACTTGTGATTTGCTGATCAGGGTCGACAGTGCCATTCTTCTTCGCTCTGTCAGATGTTAACACCTTCATCTTGCCTTTACCTTTAGAATCATTCGCAGAAACCATATTCACAGAGAATGAAATCATATTTTGAGGAAAAGGTTGACCATCAATCTTCATCTTGCCATCGAACTTCAGATGTCCCTCCTGGATAGCCTTTTGAATCCGCACTCTGAACACTCGGCAATCATTAATGGAATGAGAATTAGTGTTGTGATAACCACAATACTTCTTGTCTTTCACTCCCGGGGACGCAAAGCATAGGATGTCCATCTGGCAGTTTAATGCGTCCTTCCCTTACTAACAGATCAAAGAGCTTATCAGACTTGGAAACATCAAAGTCATAAGTTCCTTTTTGTTGTCTCAACCAACGTTGGCTAACTTGAGTAGGCTCCTTTGCCCAAGTCAATTCAGCTGCGGCTATCTCGTCATCATCATCATACTCAACCGCTTCTTCTAGAAAACTTTGATACATTTCACTGGCAACATTTCCCTTTTGGAAGCGGTTATCTCTTTTGAACCCCTGAGCTTGATTACTCATAGCAGCCGGTCGGCGTGAAATTGACCAAGGTCATCAAATTCCATGCCGAAACGACTTCTCTCGACATTTCGGCTGCATGCACGCTATCGCCATCCCGGGCAACCGATCATCCGGTAAGTTCAATGAATAACAAAGGTTCTTGGTCTCTAAATCTGCGAAGATACTCTGCGGTGTTTCATTAGCTCTCTGTCTCGGACTCATGAGGTCGACTAGCTTCTTTTCATTAGTACCCGTGAAGAAATATGCATGAAACTTTTGTTCCAGTTACGCCCACGTACCAATGGAATGGACCGGGGGGGAGGTAAACCATGTGAAGGCTAGCCCTATGAGAGACAAAGGAAAATACCGAATTCTCCAAGCCTCATCTGTTGAAGCTTCCCCAAGCTGCATCAAGTACCGACTGATGTGCTCTATGGTGCTAGTATCATCTTGGCCGAGAAAACTTGGTCAAATCTCGTCGGAGGCTTCACTCTTGGAGGAAGTGCCACTCTATTGTACCATTCGGATAAGGAGATTTGTATGAATAGGATTGATTCTTCGGCTTTAGGCCGAGGCGATTCTGCATCATGTCAGCCATCCTATGCATGATGACATCAATATCTGACTTTGGAGCCCCACGTGTTTGCCTTCCAGAAGGTATCCCCGATGCACTCCTATACCCGGATTCGGCAAAGCATCCGAGCGATATAATCAGTAAATTCGATATCCATCTCCATACATGTTTCTTTGCAACCTGTTTGATGCCGGGGACACTTTGAAAGCAGACTGCGGCACATCTTCTGTTGTGCCAAATGTCACTTGACCATAGGTAGGAAGTTGCTATTTCTCGTTAGGGACTGGTCCGTCTTTGTTTGAACCAGACGCTCCTCCATCTCCAGTAGGCTTTTCTTGGTATTTTGGCGGGTTGAAAAGTGTTGGTCCACGAATTGGTCCTGCATTCTCTTCAAAATACTTATCAGCCGATGGGCCGAAAGTACTAACCATGATTGCACGAAAGGTATTCAAGAAAGCTGTGTTATGATTTGTAATAGTTTCTCCTAGAGCTTTGTGAACCAATTCTGACACCTTTTGAGCCTCTTCTTCTTCAGTGTAATCAGATTGATGTGCAAGAAGAACCCTTGGCAATGACTACTTTTGGAAGACCTTATTGCTCCTGTTCTTGGTGAAGGACATCAAACATTTTTGCTGAAATTGATCACATGCTTGTTGCACCAACTCCCTTGAATTCTCCGGCAATTCATCCAAAGTCACATCCGAACGTGATTGTTGTTGATTTCAGACATCTTGAACAACGGGGTCCCCCACCGGTGTGCCAAAAAAGTGTGTTGACACGAAATGTGACGCGATGTGTGCCTCACACACAACAGTTGAAAAAAGCGTGGCTTCAAATCGGACAGCCGCACGGTTTGAAAATCCGAAGCGTGCCGGTCGGTTTGACTGAAAGTCGACAAGGGACAAAAGATTGTTAGCTACAAAATCGGAACGTGCCGGATGAGACCAGACAGTTCCGTATATACGGCCCTGAAGCCACTTACAACGACATACAGCTATAGAAGCTGTCTGCCAATCATGCATATGATTCATTCGGCTAATATGAAGACAAAACACGTGGAACATTTAATTGCCGAACGCACATGCGTGAGAAGACATGTTCGAACAAGTAAAAGTTGATCATGAATTGAAAGCATAACCAAGCTCGGCGATCCGGCCCGACTCGGGGTCCATGAAGAAGGAACAAACAAGCTATCACGAATAAACCCATCAAGAACTTGCATCTGCCGCACGACACCCGATCCTATCAAGATTCAAACGCTTCTAACGTGCAAGAACCCGCAACATGTAACAATCTAGATCAATCTTATTCGGCTATATAGGCATATGATCTATCTTTTATGGTGACATGATATGTACGTCAAAGAGCAAATAGATCTATAAAAATAAAGAGCCAAAAACAACCAATCTAGATTGGGCAAAAGAGTGTTACAAATAAATAAAAGCATTAAACACATGCAACACGTGATAACTTAATGAATCTATTAGATCTTGCCAAAATCTAATAGAGCCGATAACTATCTTGCTTCGCTAAGCTATCAAGCGGGACTTTGCCGCACGGCCATCTAGTCAAGATAAATAAAGCATAAGCAAAGACTTCTTGATCGACAAGCAGACGCCTGCCGCACGGCCATCCAGTCGAGACAAACAAGACTACTTGCATCAATATCTAAATCCACCGCATGATACTAGACATGATAGCAAGGTTGCCGGAACTTACGGAGGTCGACGGATCGATGGCTCCTCTCGAAGAACTCAACGACACGATAAAAGGACTCGAAACTTGGCACGGGGCCGGTTGTGTTAATTTGATTGTGAATATCCTTTACAATGGTCGAGGGTTTATATTTATACCCTGGACATAACATGAGTCCTAAGAGATTACGATTACACAATTTCATTAAAGGTAACTCAAAAGCATGGTGATTCTCTCGCTATAGCCTTCCTCGGAGTCCTTGATCATCACGCTCTTCTCCTTCTATTCGGCTTCCTGCTTGCCACCTTTTGCTTCTCGAATGGAGCCACCGCCTTTAAAGATAGCCGACCGCACGAATGCTTGCCGAACCGTCCAGAGTTAGCCGTACGAACATTTGCCGAATAGTTCAAGGTTAACCGACCGCACAAGCGTTTGCCGAATGCGCTGATCTCTTGCCTTTCCGCGAGCTTTGCCGAACGGGCCCACCTGTCATCTTTCCGGCTCTTACCAAAATCCAGTGTTAATAGGTTTCAATGCAAGAAACTTCAAGTACATCATAGTCTAACAATGGATTCAGTAGATAACAAGTCATATATCTCATAGTACAATAAATAACTTCAAGTTTCAGATTATATTGGTAGTGTGAGATACTCATAATTTAGTGGAGGCAATTCAAAGAACACAGTTAAAGCATGTGGATCACAACGCCACGTTTACTTACCTTCACTGAAGAACAAAAGTGAGAGCTAAGCACGATCCAAAGGTGCACCACCTGATTACAAGCAAATCTCAGTACAACCACCATCATACTAACAAAACAAATCACAAATGGCATACCAAAACATCCAAAACCTGCCGTCCAAGCATCTACCATGTTGCTACAAATTATGACAGCAGCAGTGTCCATTCTCTTTTTCATAGACACTACTCAAAGCATTCAAAAATTTTTAAAATCTACCAGATGGTAGAAGACTCTATTACCTACAAGTTTGGTATTATACAATTTGGCATAAGAAGTCCCCAAGATAGCACAAAAATCCAATTTAGCTAACTGAACTTTTCTGTCAGTCAAAACAGGACAGCAACATTATTAAATTGATAACTAAAGATTTACTTGTCTAAAAAATATGATAAAAGACAATCTGGAAAGCTTATAAAATATCCTACAACTCTTATTTAGACCACAAGTTCTAGTTCCTCAATTATGATGGAGAAAAACTGAATAGATCTAAAACTATTCTGATTCTCATCACTGAAAAACAGGCCAATGTAAACGACCATATCTCCTAAAATACAGAGGCTATGAGGGTGATATTGGTGCCAAAAGAAAGATATTGAAGTCCTCTAAAACTTTGTCCACAGTGTCAAAATTTATTAAGGCCACTAAGATGCCTAAAAACAGCGATAAACAAATACTCCTTAGTTTGATGGCATTTTCAGAACATGGATAAAAATTAATTTCGAGAATTTCAGGAATTACTCTAACTAAACACCATCTAATCCAATGATTCGATCCATAAAACTTGATCTAAAAAAAGTGGATCATAATTTAGCACCTTACCTAGGTCAACCACAGCGAGCGCAACGACAAGATCCCGGCGATTCACTCCTTCCTTCATTTCCCTTCTCCACTTCACGGTGATCTATGCCGCTATGGCCGTCTCATCGATCCGATCTATGGCAAACCATGGTATGTCCATCAAGAACAGTGAGAGACGAAGAACAAGGGCAAAACAAAAGGAAGAAATGATGCCTAATCAAAGTCCAAGGGAACGGCACCTCGAAAGACGATGACGGCGAATGACGGCGGCGGCAAGGTCTTCTCCCTTCTCTCCCTTCTCCCTTCTCTTTTTTTTTCTTGAGGGCTGAACAGGAGGCGGCGGCCAGAAGTTCGGGAACAGGAAAAGAAACCGCACAGGGTTGGGGCACTGTAGCGTCAGGTTACTGTAGCGCCGCAGCTACAGTAGCCGCCCTCCATTTTTTCTTTTTTTCCCAAAATTTGTAATATGCGTAACTTTTTATCCGAACTCGAAATGATTTGTATGAGTAGTCAAACTGAAATATTTCGACGAGCTCTACGCATTGGTGATCTCCATTACTCCATTAGATCAAGTGATAAAAATTCAAATTTTCAGTCTCTTAAATCTGATCAATCCTCGTTAAAAAAATCACTTGATCTATATAAAAAATTCTAAATCTACCATGCATTCTAGGGTATTACAATAAAGATGAGAGTTGATGGATAAAAAGGAGAATCCGTATTCGATAAGAATCTTCTTGTTTTGCTTGTGAGCGAAGTACAATAGAAAATATAAAAAATAAAGGACTTGTAACCGCATCAATCAAGTAATAAATGGACAAAAAAAAATTTCACTTTCTCTCTCTCCTCATCCACCGCCACCCCTCTCCCTCCTCTTCTCATGCCGCTACCGCTGCTTGCCCTAGCCACTGCCCTTTGCCCCCTGCATCGCCCCCATTTGCCATCGCAGTCGTAGCCGAGCACCGCTGCCCAACCATCCTTCCCGCCGCATTGTTAAAGCGGGTTTGCAGAGACTAGATCGATCTCCATGCTGCTAAAGTGGGTGACGCCAATGAGATCAAGCAACTCTTCGAGGAGTTCTTCATCAACATCATCTCCAAGATTAACTCCATCAACATGTAACTCGCCGATGTTGGTAGTCATCTCACAGTCCTAGAATAGGGACATGTGGCCAAGGAAGCGACCTGCGAGCATGAGCGCGACAAATAACTTGCCGCCACCAAGCTAGAACGATCTATGAAGGTGTTGGCGATCCTTAACTCATAAATATAACCACCAACATGCGCATAAAATAAACATATATGATCACTAAACTTAGAGTTAGGGCTTATAACTTATCAGTTCCACAAGTTTTGGTGATCTACCACTTGTAGGAGGACATGCCTGAAATCCATGGAAATATACACATAAAGGTCTACAAAATATACACAAAGAGGCTCAAAGAGTGAGTGGCCCAGTCACCAGAGTACTTGGGTCCTAAACATAGATACAAAAACCAAACATGAGCCCAAGAAGTGAAAGCCCGAACAAGTCTCGAATCCAGCCCAGGCTGCAGGAGCACTCCTCGGTAAATTAGGCGCCCAGGATGTATAAGAACTCCGTTTTTAGTGATTCAGGACTTTTCGGAAAGCTAACGACGAGGCCGGCATGCTCACCAAAGATGGGCCTGATTGGAGCCCACCAGGGTGCAGCCGCACACTAGTGCGGGCGCACCGCCAGCAGGCCCAATCAGCCCGAGTTTTGGTCGGTTGCTTCCCACCGCCTTCCCAACGTTGGTTTGCATGGGCGTCTAGGTTCACTGTACCAGGAAAGGTCGGTTTGGGTGGAATCATGCAAAGAGCCGCCTCCACCTCACATATAAAAGGAGGCCTCCCCTCTCCTCATTCCATCATCCAATCAAGCAACCACCAAGGGGCAAGAGTACACAAGAGCTCTCCTTCATAGGGGCCTAGGCCCTAGGCCTAGGCCCTAGCTAGCCTAGCTAGTTGTAGTATAGGGAGTGAGAGAGGGAAAGTAGAGGAGGTTCAGGTGTGTCTGCCATCTCTTGTCTCGGATCCGGTATCTCCGGGTTGAGGAGGCGGAGTGCCGGGCGTGTCGGCTCCCTCTCCACGTGTACCTCTACGGCCATGTACTACTTGGAGTATAAGGTCCATGTTCGACTACGGTGGTGATTCTTTATTCATGTTATCTTATGCATTACATTCTTATGGGTTCATTGTCTGTTACTTGACTTAGTAGCGGATGCTCTAGTAGAGGGTCCCTGATAAAGACGGATAGCCCTGTACAACGCTATAATAGTAGTCGATAGCGTAGACGTGGTGTCTAGGCTAGAGGCTACCCTCGTTTGCCTCACACTCCACGGATGAGGGGTAGGTGTTAGGTGGTGACAGCCTTAACATCCTTTGTATTCCCCTACGTTTGGGTGTGGCGTAGAGCTGTTAGCCGGCATCACTTAGCGACTAGATGCGATCCGGTGCCCGAAGCAAGAGTATAGTGAGCAAGGTTACCTCCGTGTAGAGATCCTAAATCGTAGAAGAACCTCACTACCCTTTTCTAAACTCTACTCTTTGGTGGTCCTTGGGCGAGTTAGTTAGCAGAAATACCTCCGTTCTTCGTGGAAATACGATACCCTGAATACTTCTGGGTGAAATGCTACAACGGTAATTCCGTGCGCTTGCGGATTCTTTCGTATTGCGTTAAGAAATACCAACAAGCATTTCTGGCGCCATTGCCAGGGAACGGTTGCTATATCTTCGAACCTAGTTCGTCCTCGTATCTGTATCTTCTTTTTCTATTAAAAAATAAAATAAAAAAATTTAAAAAAATTACCTCTCTTACTCCATTTACCATGAATTCCACTCCTATTCAAAAACATTTAGCCACAAAGGAGGAGTTCTCTTAGCCACCATTTTTTTTCTCCAAAACCAAAACTCTCATCTGGCTATGAACTCCATCCTAGCTTGATAGCCATGGTTCGGGCACAACCCTTCTCGGGGCATGAAAATGAATATCCGAGCAATTACTTGTAAGATTTTAAGGAAAATTCTAAAGTGGAAATTGTTTCTATTCTCTCCCACGGGGGAAGCGGAGCAATGGTACACTCTTGCCGTAGGATGTACAAATGGGGATTGGAAAGAACTTAGACAATTTTGTCTTGCATTCTTCCCTATGTCTCATACAAATGGGGATTGGAAAAGAACTTAAGATTTCAACAATTTTTGTCTTTTGCATTCTTCTTTTGATTCGGGTCTTGATATGTCTTATGCCTATGGAGGTCATTTTACACATCTTTGATGGAACAGGGCTTTGAAAATAGACACCTCAATTTTGAGGAGCCCTCTTTAGCCAAAGCCAAATTCCTAGGGCCCTCACCCGAACCGAGAGCACCGAAGGAAGGAGCAATTCATCCTTCAGAGTTCCCCATCCAATTCGAGGATAATGGTAGTACCTCGATGCTTTTAGGGCACAAAAATCTTAGTTGTGCCCATCATGATAGACAAAATCGAGGTATACTTAAATTTTTACCAACAGCCATCCTCGAATTTGATCTTCTCATAGGCTTCCCTTTGGAAACACTTTTTCAAGAAAAACCATTCCATAGGAGCCTTAGAGAGAAGTTGGGACAAATTGCTTCTGCCACTCCTACTCCTTGCCCAGAAATCTTGATGGCGGAGCAAGATCCCAATCGTAACTTGTTCGAGGAGGTGAAATTCATATCATCGTTCGTTTCATCTGAACTTTTCTTTCATCCTTGTGAAACTAAACATCTATAATCACCCTCACTCGAACCCAAGCTATGTCCCTTTGGCCATCCAAACGTTGCTCTTGATAGTGTTCAAGATTCAACGTTGATTGTTCATGATATATCCTTTGAGAAGGAGAACGTTTGTGCTATGGACATCTCACTTAGTGCCACGTGACTCTATAAGGATCCAAACCACCTCTTCATTCTTGTTTTTAAACTTTTTAAGAGAATGGTTATGGATGCCTTCATAAGCATTGCAAATCTCGTATATGCATTGTGGCACTAACCTTGCAGCTAGAACTTTGATGCTAAACATTTGGTGGTGAAGCTGAGAACTTTACCACTATTGTAAGCTGCAAGATGTTGTTCCCACGGTCAAGCTTATGACCATAAGCAAAGCACTGCCGGGAGTTACTCCCGATTATCATAAAAAAATAAAAAAATAATAATTAAAAAATAATTATTATATTACTATTAAAAAATTATTATAATACAACTTTTCTTCTCAATAATAATAAAAAAAGAGCAAGAACATGTTGTCAAGATAGCGTACACCTTCAGGTATTCTTGGTTGCTAACCATTTCAGGTTAAAAATTAAGAAGAACAAGGGTACATGCGACGCTGTAGAACATAGAGCTGCACCGAGCGCATATTTTGATGGCCTTTAATGGAGAAACACATGGCACACTTGACTTTTTCACAAAAGTCCAAGTGTGGGGGAAGGATGGTGCGATTTTCACCACAAGCTCCATACACACCAAAGACCGTCTCGATTAAGAAAGTGCTAGCTCACTCTTGCTAAAAAAAGAGAGAGAGAAAAAAAGAGAAGCTATAGAAGAAAAAAAAGAGAAAATTAAAAAAGAAGAAAAAAATTTTAAAAAAAGGGGAGAGAGAAAAAAATTATCCGATAGAAAAATAAAGAGAAAAAGTGGATGCTCCCCTTTGCTGCTTGTCACCAAGACCCATGGCCTATATACACAATTTGTGTGTGTAGGCTAAGCCTTGTTGATCACCTGAGTAGAACCATGTGCAACCAAGACACCGATGCAGCGGTCTCAAAAGCTTCATCCACATATACTGCCGGTAAGTATACTCAGGTATGCAAAAGTAATAAATAATCACCAATTTCTTTACTCATATTTATCTTTATGAAAATACAAGTTTATGCTTCTGTTGTTTATGACATATGCTCTTGTTCGGATGTTTTCACATATGCATATGTGGTACATCCATAGGCATTTTAAATTAAGTATGGTGCTTAGGTTGAAATAGTCTTTTTTAATCAAAATTTGACATGGTGTTAAACTTTGATTAATGAACTTTGAGTTATTTTCATTAATAATGGAAGTAATCTTTCATAGAGATAAACCAAGGCTACAAATACTTTGCAAACTTTACAATAGCCTTGTTTGAGTATAAAGTTAGATGCATAAAAAAGGAGATAATAATAAAATAAAAAGTTTTCTCTTCTTCTAGTTTCACCATCCATGATCTTGTCTTGCTTTGAATAATTTTGATGTGTTGGTGAACAACAAAGTTTTAAAAATAAAAAAAAAATATATTCACACTAAAAAGAGAGTTTCTTGAAAAAAATAAAATAAATTTTTTATGGCAAAATCTTTTTTGATCCATGCTACTTAAGTTTTTTCTAAATTCTTTTTTATAGCATGGATGTGATCATACTTTATTTTGCCATAAAAAAAATATATAATTATAATAATAATAATATAAAATAAAATAAATATGATAATAATAATAAAATAAAATAATTATTATGATAATAAAAGCTTAGGCTCCCAGTGTTAAAAGCTGGTAGAGCCATTTCTTATTTTTGTTTTTGTTTTTGTTTCTTTGTTAAATAAAGATAGGTACAAGAATAAGTGTGGGGAGATCTCTCGAGCTTAACACACACATTCGAGATTCCCCCCTCAACATGTCGCACAAAATCGTATGATCCTTCATGCAGGAGAACAAGACTGATAGCTTAAGAGAAGGCTGGTTGAACTTCTGGTTCATGCCAAGCCATCTCTACTTCAGTTCTCCTCTACAACCGATGGTTTGTGAAACATCTCCCTCATCTCCCTATAAACTTGAGTTTAAATAAATTTAAATCCTGATTACTAAAATTAAACTCAATGAACCAAATGCCTCCATGCAACTTGAAAAAAACCAACCACACTTCTTTTTATATTCTCAAAAAGTGACATGATCATAATATTTCTGAGATAGATGCTTGCATGAAGTTTGTTCCATTGACATGTTATTATGCTTGTGGGAAAATATTTTGATAGGATAATCATGTTAACTAAGTTGTTGAGGGGTGTGATATAGTTCTGACTTAGAAATCCTACCATTTCTACTCAAAGTACTTGGAGTTTTTGTTTAAAAAAATATTACAAAACCATAGATTCACATACTCCTCATTTGGTAAGGAAATTCCTACCAAGGCCAAATATGACATGCATCCTGCAAAGTTTTGAACCTACTACATATGCTGCTTGTTATTGCATTGAGTTTGGTCAAGTCTTGTGACCCATGTCGAGATATTTATCGTGCTCCTAAGATCAAGATCACACACACCACATATATGTGCTACTCCTGCATTGGGAGTATGCAAAAACATGCCTTCCATCTAGTCCTACCAAAAATATTCTACTCTTACACTTAGAGTAGACACAAAAAAATATACATTTAGTAGATAAATACTCCATGTTTAAAAAGATTATGATCTCTCTACATATATGGTTTATAAGATAAGACATGGGCTATGCAAAAGTGTAAAAAAATAGGGACACATGAAGGTCCTAAAAGAAAAAAATATGGACACATGAAGGTCCAAAGTAAAAAAATGATGATGAGCACATGAAGGCTCATGTATTCAAAAAAAAAGAGAAGATAGCCATGTCTCAAAAATAATAAATAGTAGAGAGAGATCATATCTACAAAAGTAGTATAGTGTTTACCATATTATCTTCCACACACATGCACATCTTGATCTAAGAATATGATACTTCTCTTCTTGGATCTTTGATTTGACTTTACAACACATGCAATGCAAGTATGCCATCTTGTTAAACCCTACCCAAAGCTCTATATAAACCTTTTAGAGGTAGGAGAAATCAAAAAGAAGGCAAAAACTTTGCTATGCCTTGGTGAGGAATCATACACATTCGAGTGATTTAAAAGTGCCTTTTGAGGAGTGTAAAGTGATCTAGGCTTTATTATTAAAACTTTCAAAACTCCAAGTTGCTAAGATGTGAATTTGGAAAGATGACTTTGTTTTAAGAACCATTTCACTTTTCAACAACCCAAGAAAACATGTTAGATAATGCCACATATCCCACCTGTGTAAGAAAGTGATGGAATAATTTTCATGTAAGTTGTATATCTTAGGATTTTATGCTCATGTTTACTTCTACCTTTAAAGCCTTGCTCGAGGACGAGCAAGAGGTAAGTGTGGGGGATTTTGTTGGCGATCCTTAACTCATAAATATAACCACCAACACGCGCATAAAATAAACATATATGATCACCAAACTTAGAGTTAGGGCTTATAACTTATCAGTTCCACAAGTTTTGGTGATCTACCACTTGCAGGAGGACATGCCTGAAATCTATGGAAATATACACCTAAAGGGCTACAAAATATATATAAAGAGGCTCAAAGAGTGAGTGGCCCAGTCACTAGGGTACTTGGGTCCTAAACAAAGATACAAATACCAAACATGAGCCCAAGAAGTGAAAGCCCGAACAAGTCTCGAATCCAGCCCAAGCTGCAGGAGCACTCCTCGGTAAATTGGGCGCCCAGGATACAAACGAACTCCGTTTTTAGTGATCTAGGACTTTTTGGAAAGCTAACGACGAGGCCGACGTGCTCACCAAAGATGGGCCTGATTAGAGCCCACCGGGGTGCGGCCGCACACTGATGCGGGCGCACCGCCAACAGGCCCAATCAGCTCGAGCTTTGGTCGGTTGCTTCCCACCGCCTTTCCAACGTCGGTTTGCATGGGCGTCCAGGTTCACTGTACCAGGAAAAGTCGGTTTGGGTGGAATCTTGGAAAGAGCCCCCTCCACATCATATATAAAAGGAGGCCTCCCCCTCTCCTCATTCCATCATCCAATCAAGCAACCACCAAGGGGCAAGAGTACACAAAAGCTCTCCTTCATAGGGGCCTAGGCCCTAGGCCTAGGCCCTAGCTAGCCTAGCTAGTTGTAGTATAGGGAGTGAGAGAGGGAAAGTAGAGGAGGTTCGGGCGTGTCTGCCATCTCTTGTCTCGGATCCGGTATCTCCGGGTTGAGGAGGCGGAGTGCCGGGCATGTCGGCTCCCTCTCCACGTGTACCTCTACGGCCATGTGCTACTTAGAGTATAAGGTCCGTGTTCGACTACGGTGGTGAGTCTCTATTCATGTTATCTTATGCATTACATTCTTGCGGGTTCGTTGTCTGTTACTTGACTTAGTAGCGGATGCTCTAGTAGAGGGTCCCTGATAAAGACGGATAGTCCTATACAACGCTAGAGTAGTAGTCGATAGCGTAGACATAGTGTCTAGGCTAGAGGCTACCCTTGTTTGCCTCACACTCCATGGGTGAGGGGTAGGTGTTAGGTGGTGACAGCCCTAACATCCTTTGTATTCCCCCACGTTCGGGTGTGGCGTAGAGCTATTAGCCGGCATCACTTAGTAGACTAGGTGCAATCCAGTGCCCGAAGCAAGAGTATAGTGAGCAAGGTTACCTCCGTGTAGAGATCCTAAATCATAGAAAAACCTCACTACCCTTTTCTAAACTCTACTCTTTGGTGGTCCTTGGGCGAGTTAGTTAGCAGAAATACCTCTGTTCCTCGTGGAAATACGATACCCTGAATACTTTCGGGTGAAGTGCTACAACGGTAATTCCATGCCTTGCGGATTCTTTCGTATTGCGTGAAGAAATACCAACAGAAGGCAACGATGATGCAAGCCAGCCACGACTTCCTGAAATCAAAGGCTGAGAAATATGGCTCATAGACCATTAGGGAGCTCATTCCTAATCTAGAGAACAAGCTGTTCCCCAATGACAACAACAAGCCACTAACCAATACAGGAGGAACGGTGCCCCCAGCACCAAGCGCCTTCCTTACCTTGGAGATCTGCCTCCACAAGCTTTCCTTCACCATGTATGATGGCAAAGAGGATCCACTTCCATGGCTCAACAAATGCGAGCAATTCTTTAGGGGTCATCGAGCCTCAGATGATGAAAAAACGTGGTATGCATCTTACCATCTAACAATTGTGGCACAACAATGGTACATGAGACTTTCGTAGGAACATGATGTGAAGGACAGGATGTACTTCCCCAAGTGTGTCAATGAGCACTTTGGTCCTTTGACCAGGCACAATCCTTTGGGCGAACTTGCTACCCTGAGGAAGACGGGCTCTATCGACTACTGCACCGAGCACTTCCTGGCTCATGTGGCATGTGTTGGCCAACTCGGCAAAATTCAGCAAGTTAACATCTAAACTAGTGGGCTCCTCGAAACGTTGAAAATGGACGTCGAGCTGCTCAACCCATAGGACACGGAGATGACCATGTCGCTCGCATGGTCCTAGGAGTGACATTTGGCGGTCATAACTGACTCAAACAAGGTGCCTGCTAGGAAGCAAAGACGTCTTCTTCCTCCAGGAACATACACCACCTATGACACCACCTATTACGACTCCATCAAGCGTAGAGACACCAACCCCTTGGCCGTTCAAGCATCTAATCACTAATGAGATGGTGGCACGATGTCAAGTGGGCATGTGCTTCAACTATGATGATCCATTCTCATGGAAGAGGCTAATGCTAGCCTCATGATGATGATCGGCCAATCCCAATCAGGGGTGCAGGGTGCCCCCCATATACTTAGAGGGAGTAATGAATGGCACGAGCGTCTTCATGCTCATGGAATCGGTTGACACATAACGTCATCAACATTAATGTTACCTAGGCCATTGGTCTTTAGGAGTAGTGCATCAACACCACTATCCTCATGGGAAGTGGAAATAAGGTGCCATCCCATGCAGCCTAGCTCCTTCAACGTACCCCTCCGCATCGACAGCAATGCCTTTGACATCGATGCCTTCCTCCTCGACATTGGCAATGACGTCATACTAGGCACATCTTGGCTGGCCAGTCTTAGGAGTGTCACTTGGGAATTCAACAACATGGAATTATGCAACTTTTGTGATGGACGTCCACATGCATTCCATGCCGCCTAGCGACAAAGGATGCGTACAACTATGTTGGCCCTTTCCATGCTCCTCCAGTGGTATGCATAGCAAGTCCTTATCCACCTCAACTACAACACCATGTGATGAATAGGTCCAGCAGAGCTCGTCGTCCAAATGCCCTTGACCACATCGTCAATTCTGATGTCATCATATTCACGCATATTCACCAGGCCATCAGAGAACAATAGGAGCTTCGTTGTGTATACAACCATACTAGAGGACTGTGCTACATAAGCATGGACCATCGACCAAGATCTCATCTTCTTTGTCAGTCATTTCTTCATGCTTGTAGCTTCGGTATCACTACTAGACCTCCTGCAGGTTCTCTAGTGAGGTGGCTCCCCAACATAGAGTTGTTCACGCTAAAGGCACATCCGCCATCAACTCATAGAGATCAGTCCAATGGGATGCCATCCCCCATATTGCTTGGTCACCTTTGGTTTCTTCAGCGTCTAGTAGTGGTGCTAATGGCAACCTCGACCATCTCCTTACTCAGGTTGACAACATCAACATCGGCCTCCTTCCAAACTCCAACATTCATCACTGACACATTCTGTATCGGTGATCTGGCATCAAGTTCTAGGCTCCCTTAACTTTGATGTCCAAAACCATATACGTGGCTTCTTCACACCTCCATGGGTAATGTCTCGCTTCACCATAGAAACTTTAGTGCATCGGGCCCTACTTGTTGCAGCTTAGGGGGTGCTAGTGTCAACAAAAGGGTAGGTGCCCATTACTTCTATGGGTTCATCGGTATACTGCAGTATTGCTTCGAGTTTGCTACTAAGCGCTAGTGAGAACATTAACTTCAACAATTGAAAGTCCCTAGTTTGGTTTTTGGTTAATTGATGAAACTTATAGACTAACCCTATTACTAAGTGTGTAGAATTGGAGAAAGAGGAGGTCCAACTCAAGGTGGAGAATATGATCAAGGTGGAAAGGTGTGATGAGCACTAAATGATCAAGTGCTCCACATGAGTTGAAAAGGGAAGAGAAAATGGATTGAAAGCGAGAGGCAAAGGTATAAGTTAAGGCTTTCCATTTTGCCAGCCATAGGTGAGTAAAGAAGTTGATGGCCGAGTTTAGGATTGATAACCGTACTATTAAGAGGGGTTCTCGCATAAAAATGATAGTCTAAGTGCCGTTAAGAGATTTCTTACTCGCTTTTGCATTAAAACCTAGTAAGCTAACATCTAAGCCCTTCCAAGTGCTTTGGAGAGTGCTAACCTGCGTGCTTGAGAGCTAGACTCAAAGTGGTTAGCAAGTTGGAAGCAAGAGTGGCGAGAAACGCAAGTGAGAGAAGGTCACAGTAATGACTGGACACTGTCTCAATGTGGACCGGATGCGTCTAGTCAGTAGTGGCAACTAGGGTGTTTCCAAAAATGACTGAACACTACGACTGGATGCTCCGGTGCCACATCCGATCATTGTGCTGGTGAAATGTTCTAAATGGCTAGAGGAGGTGAATAGCCTATAAAAATTTCTTGCAAAGACTAAACACACCGGTTAGTAATTTAAAGTGGTGAAGCAAATATTGCGCTAGCCTACTCGAGGGTTTTGCAAGCCACCTACAAATTCTAGCAATCCTAATATACTAGAGCACACTAGCAACCTAGCAGCACCCTAATACACTACTTGCTTAAATGTAAAGGAGAGAGAACCGATGGTGCAAACCTTGCCTTTGGGATAATGACCAATCACCATCTTGTCAATTCAATGAAATCTAAAAAGATGATCTAATAGAGAAATCCAAGTTGATCTTGATGGATCAAACTACATAAAAAACCGAGGGACACATGATTTTTATCTCGAGGTTCACGTGCTTGTCGGCACGATACTCCCCGTTGTGTCGATCACACACTTGGTCGTTTGGTGGCTAATTGACGTCACAAGCCAAGCCCTCAGCAGGCACCACAAGAACTCAGACGAAGTGAGGGTAACTCAATAACATGTGATTCCACTAAGGATTCCTTTCGTGACTCCCGCAGGGTAGGATCAAGACCCCTCACAATCACCGAGTGTGACAAGAACAATCACCTTCACTTGCTCAACACCCTCTCGCTGTTTCAACCATTGTTGGTATAAATTAAATACACATAAGAAAATATGACTATCCGTAAGAGCACAGATATAATACCGATATAGCACTTCACCTGGAGATTTTAAATATCGTATCCACAAGAAAATGTGTGAGTATAACTACAGTCCAATCTAACCCGGAGTAGAAACCAAGCCTAAATAGAGACAAAAGAAGATCACTAAAACTATGATTACTTCGAATCTCAGTAAAAATATATTTTATAATGTTCTAACATGGCCAGATAACTTGATGAATAGGGGTAGAAATTAGAGTTCTCTCCTACCAGCATCTATATATGGCTGTTAATCCTTCTAACGGGTGATGGATTATAGAGGATTCAAAGAAGCTATAAAGTCACCTTTGCGAGCTACCATCTACCAGAAAGACAGGGGACCTTCACAAGTAAAATAGATCTAAGCTCCACACTTACACCTATATTACTACTTCAATCTACAGCATCCTATAGACTAAAGTACTCAAAAGAATTGTGAACTAGAAGAACAATATGAATACAAAGTTACTTACATAAAAAGACGACTATTGAAGAACCTTAGAAGCAAGTCTCGTGCGAGGAAACTTGATCCTAGGGAATACAGCTCAAGAGAAGCACAGATAGGCCGAAACTCATCTGAAACTCTACTCTCTAACTCTCTCTAATTCCAAGACTAGATAGCTACTCTAAAAGGTAGATCCATTCAAAGGGACCCCTCTCAACTGATCCAACTAAAGATAATGAATTAGGGTTTCAGGGATGCCTCAGATAGGGGGCCAGGGGCTTCTTATATAGCCCGGTGGGATGCATATGAGCCCTCGGATCAAACTGACTTAGGTACGGCCAAGATGAACCCTAGGAGGCGGTGGAGGAAGCTTCTAGAAGGCCATAGCGAGACGTTTTAGGGGAGGGCCGGCCGGCACTTTGGCCTAGGCCGCCCGGCACCCCATTGTGGACTCTAGGCCCTCGCTTCGTCGTGGTGTCTCTTGGTTCCATCTAGAGTCCAATGGCGCATGTTTAACCGTGAGATAATTCTGCTAATTTGTTTGATAATTAAATCTTTCTTCGTGGTTTTCTAGAACTCTCCCTAAAAAATATGAAATCACCAAAACTTGTGGAATTGTTAGTTAAAACCCCTATCTTCTACTTTTATTGATCATTTATCATGTTTATTGCGCTATTTAAAATTGATGCTAAGACATTTTTTCATAACAAATAGACTAGAGATAATCAAACATAACATGACAGCGATGTCAAAATCACTCAAAGACAACTACTTTAATTTCATGTAGCTAATGCCCTAGCCTCATATGATGCCCGACTACTTAATTCTATCCTGAATTTCATTACTTCTTACACAAATCTAACATATCTTTTGAGCATGTCAGGATCAACACCCTTTTAAATGAGTAACCAAGATGATAGTCCTCCATTGTTGACTATAAAATTGGATAGCCTCCTTAATCGGTCATCCTGGTACCTCAGCCATCATCACTACTAGGGTCACCGATGACCCCAACAAGGAAGCTAATGGAACTTCTGTGCCATGGATCCATTAAAGGCCGATCCTCCATGGGTTGCCATCGCCCTCAAGCTCGCTAGCGGCGTCAGGCAGTCAGGGAAGAGAGGAAGGAAAGAGAGGGAATGAAGGGAGTGCTAGGGTTAGGGCGATTTGGAGGGGAGAGGGTGGTCTTTGGAAAATATCCTATGGGAGGTTATGGAAAAAGAGGTGATTCTCGAATTTTCGCTCATCGTGTTTGAATAAAATTTAAACAAGTGACTTGTTTGAAAATATATAGACGTGGACACTATCCATAAATGACGTAATAGAGGGCGAGTTGTTTTCAAATAGGGAGGGTCTTCTTGCAAAACAGACAATGACCCGTGCCAACTAACGCATCGAGGAGGTACCCATGCTCCAAATTCTCTCGAGCGATCGAGGATATGCGATGAGGTTTTAATAGACAGAGATGTCTACAATGCTACATGCCTACACTCTGCCATAAGGAGATATTGGATGCTTCAGCACTGTTGAAGAACAAAGCATTTATGATCTATGGGTGCCTCCCTCTAATCTGTGTTCTTGGGGATCACGGCTGAGGCATGGCATGCCCCTCGCACTCCACGCTGCACGCTGTGCGCCGCTTTGTGTACTGTTACAACATTTCTGCTACTTAATGAAAAACGTGCAACGGCACGCTCACGAAAAAAAATTATAGCAGATCTTGGAATTGAAACACAGCAGACGAAATAGTGACGTACGAAAGCTGACCAGAAAGCAGAGAGACATGGTTCTATCATAAAACTTTAGCAATGTCGTCATTACGGTACGGTGTCCAATAGTGACGGAGAAGGAGAGGAGGTATATGCAGCTAGCTAGCTAGCATGTTTTACAGGTTGACAGATGGATGGATCAGACATGATCGGTCGAAGTAACGATAAGGATTCCATGCCAGATTAATTCCTGGTTCTCTGGGAGGAATTGTCAAACATGACCGGCGGCCAGGTTCCCATGATTGCCCGTTGCCCTGTTGCTGCCGGCAAGCATATGCGTGTTAGTCAGAGTTCTAGTATCCGATTGATCCGAAGGAAGAGTGCTGTACTAGCTAATACTCATCCCTCCGTCTCAATATATAAAGTGTAATGATTTTTTATTTATGTCACATAATATAAAATATTCTCTCTCTAAAGAGATGTATATTAATATTATAATACTAGTATTGAGAGAGAATTAAATATGTTTCTTTATTTTTAAATCAGAAATGATGCAGGGAGAAGTACCTAGCTATAGCGCGCCACATGCATGCTGATTGACCGATCGATGGAACGTCGTAGCTGTGCTCTGAAATGCATAGATTCTAGCTAGCAACCTAATGCTACCTACTGTGAACTACCATCGGTGCCCAATAATTTGTACCGCAACACATGCCGACGTTCCATGTAATATGATCAGGCATTCAGGCATCAGACACATATGTGTAGTATTCTCTAGCTATAGCGCTCCATCATCGATGTCACGTTAACGTGACGCACTCCCGTTCGTTGGTGCCCTAGCTAGCCGGACGGTTAGGTAGGTAGATGCTCAGCAGTGACCAGGACGACACATCGGCCACTGCAATATACACTGCACGCATCATGGATGCAGCATGGCCGCACGCAGCTGCTTGCATTGGCGTACGGGCTCCGTTTACTCATCTTCCTTGATGTTTGCAGTTGTAGCTAGATAGATAGAATTATTCCATCGCCGGGCATATCTTAATTTAGCTACAATGCATGCATGCCACTCTAGCTCTGTAGGTAGCTAGGGAGAGTGCTGACGCGCGCATGCAATGCAACGACCGACCATCCTCGCAGCTACACATCAGCACATCATCACCACCTAATAATAATCGTGGTCGCCATGCATGTGTGTTTGGATCGATCGATAGATGCATATTATCCATGCTGCAGCAAGGCATGCATGCATAGACTGTCCCATGCATGTGAACTATGCTCCGAGCTAGTGCGAGCTACTTCTCCTACTAGTGACGAGGAAGTCGTCGAGGTAAAGAGGAGCATACCTTCTTGTCAAAAAAAAAAAAAAAAAAAAAAAAAAAAAAAAAAGATGAGCAAACCCACACGGACACACACATGCGTGGCATCTCAAGGCAAGTTATATATGCTGCATGCACGAATAATCTTTCAGTGGCCAGAAATGATATGCAAACCGGCCGGCCAATTATGCCGCCAGATTCCCCGATCCAACGAACCTCGACACGTACGCACAACACACACAACGGGACACTCACAAACGTGATCTCGAAGCATCATGTTGTCAAAGATTTCAAGAGCATCTCTAGTAATACTACCGGCTATTTTTATTTGAAACTCATCACTATTTGTCTAAATAGACGACACACAATTTCTTTTAGAATCTAGATTTTTAAATGTCCAAATATACGTGCATTAAAATATATATACATGAGTACGTATATTATTTTTATACTGACCTGTAGCAGTTTACAGAAGTTAATATATTCGGTTTGTGACTTTGTGCGAGCGAGCTAGGTGGCTGCTCCACAGCCCTGTGTGCAGAACCTGGCTTGAAAGCCCAAGTAACTTGCCGGGCTTAACTATCCCTGTTAGGTGAAAAGAACGCATAGATTATTCAGGGCGCATGTGACCGCTGAGGTTAACGACGAGAAGAGAGATTGCTTCGTGTTCGCCGAATCTTGTGCGCTAGCTGCGTATCTCGTCTCCCGGTGATTCCGATCTCTATCGGCGTGTCTAGCTCTCCACAGATGTGCAGCAGCAGAGAAACAACAGAAATGTTACGAAATAAAAAAAATGTAGGATCTGCAGAGGCCGTTTAATGCCAATTACACCGACCAAACCGTGAGGACAATAATCTAGTCTAGTACGTATATGTACATGTGCTAGCTAAAAGAACCTGTGCATGTTAACTCGATCTCTCCGATGTTGAGGTACACACATAGATAGCTTGTCAATGCAAGCAAGTTGAACTTTGATTTCTCTAGTTTTGTTGTGTCAAGGCATGCAAGAGACATGAACACCAACTTAAACACAATTGTTCACAGGGACAAATAATTTATTGAAACATTCTTTCGGAGCTTCCACACATACACACACACACACATACATGTATATATAATTTGGTCCTATATATTTGGATCCTTAAAAACTAGTTTTTGCCTTTGACGTTTTTAATCTAACTACTTCTCTCCGCTCTCGGCTAATGTTTACTGCTTGCACTTGGCCCTCACTAGGGATACCTTGGATTCAAATCCTGGCCCACCACATATGCTGAACCAAAAACTCGGGCACATGGTAGTTAGCTGATGGTAACAAATGAGTTTCAAACACATGCAAAACCTGCACAACACCGCCCCCCCCCAACCATGTTTACAACTCAGCAGTGCATGTAAAGCAGATGGTAAAACATGCAAAACCCACGCCCCACGCCCTTCGGTCGGTCTGGCTGTGGTGTCCGTCCAACCAAGACTATGCATATATCCCAACCAATTAGACCTCTAGAGTTAAAAAAAGGAACCTAATAAAAGTTTATCAAATAAGAGTATCTCCAAGGATGATTTGAAATTCAAGTTACAGACATGTTGCCACGTGGGATTAAGGTTATTTGTCATGTATAATCTAATTGTATTCCTTATGTATTATAAGAAAATAGAGTAGAGCTTTTGTTTTAGATCCCCCTGTTAGAGATGTTGAAATACAAGCATGCAAAGACGACATTGTTAAGAGTATAGTAGGGATCCCTATATATAGTATTGGGATTGCGAAAGGAATAGTGCACAAGGTGCCGCGATCATCGCGGACAAACAATACCGAGGTGCACTGCACGAGTACTTGACCAACGCCCTACGCTAGCGCTGACGGACGTACTATAGTACTAGTAGTTGCAGTAAAGAAAAGGTCGCATACATACATACTCCCTCCGTCTCTTTTTAACTGTCGCTTGCGCTTTCCAAGAAATAAATACCGGTAATTTTAATAAATACTAAATATTATTAATTAGTATCATAATTAGTATCATTGGAAAGATCTTTGGATCTAGTTTTTTAACAAATTTATTTGGAGACATAAATATTGCACGTATTTTCTATAAATCGAGTCAAACTTATGGCACGGAAATCCACGGCGACAGTTAATAAGGGACCGAGGGAGTACATACAAAAGGAAATATCGAAGAAAATTAAAGAAAAGTTGTTGTATGGACGGTACATGTCGCCGCGCCGATAGAGCTGGGACTTGAGCCGTGCCATTTAAGGGCGGGTCACGACACGATCTTTTGGCACGATCCGAAGCACGGCACGGCACGAAAATTTTTGGGCCGTGCCGGCACGACACGAATATGAGGGCATTGCCGTGCTTAGGATATCGGCACGGCGGGCTATATGGCCCGACCTGTATTTTGGGCCGTGCTTGGCTGGCATGGCACGAAAATGTCACGTATACACATCTACAACTCTACAATGCAGTTTCTTGACATTTACTATACTACCTCTCATCTAATTATTAAATAGATTACAAAAATTATTTAACTTTTATAAAAATTATACACACAAGATATATATTTATTTATATCATGAGTGGAAAAAGAAATTAAACAGAGATATTTTGAGGGCCGTGCTTGGGCCGGCACGACCCAAATGCGTGCCGGCGTGCCTCGGGCCGTGCTTGGGCCGAGGAAAAAAATTTACCGTGCCGTATCAGCACGGCACGACGTGCCTCGCGTGCCTAAAGGACATGAGTCATGACCTAAAGCGGCACAAAGCACGAGGGGCGGGTCGGGCCGGCACGGCACGGCCCAAAGTCCCAGCTCTACGCGCCGACAAACGTCCCATATTGGCCAATCAAACCCGTGTGCGTTACGAATGCATGCAAACTCCAAGCCTTGGCCTTTCGTACGCACGTGTCGCTTGCTGGCAAGAGCCTACACGTATACATTCGTTTGCGTCGTCGTCCATCATGTCCATCTCTCTCGATCTCGGCCGGTCTCTCTTTCTCTCGCATACACTAATCTTGAGGGCACGGCTTGGTCTCGGCCCAAGGCCGCACGGCCCTATAGGGCACGGGCCCGTATGGCCCCTACGGGCCTACGGGCCGTGCCGCTTCAAGGCTTCGTGCGATGGCAGGCCGTGCACGGTCCTACGGGCCGTTTCAAGGGCCGGGCGGCACGAAAAGCCTTGGCCCAATGGTACTTCGGGCCGGCCTTAGGCCCTCAATAGACAAAACACATCTCCAATACAAGCAAAGTTCACAGATTCAAATTTTGAACATATCAAATGATACATACAGATTACATATCCAAATTCAAAGAAACAAGACATAAGACACAAAAGTTAATCAAATTTTGATTTTGTTTGTGCAATGCCGCCTCATTAAAAACCTTTCTAGGTAAAACTCACCCTTGTGAGAAACCCTAGAAAGGAAAAAAGAGTACGGCCAGCTCATTTCATAGTTCAAATATTCAAAGTTATTACAAATGATACCAATGTCAAGCACTCAAGCTCTCATAGCTCACAAAAGTTTATACCCTGCCTCACGTCACATCTCGACACTCCACAACGGCTCAGCTCACGACTCCACGTGTCACAACTCAAGAACTCACCAATACCTCTCTCATTGACTCATTCACCTCACAGAAGCAGCAGGTGCAGTTTCATCTTCCAGCCACAGGTTTTTGAAGGACTCCTCCAACTCTTTGTCCTCAACAGCATGTTGCGCCCTTTGATCGCCAAGCTCCCAGTCCTTGATGCAGACCAACTTCTCCACCGTCTCCGAATTCAACCGCCGCCGTCGTTCTTCAATTACCCTGCCAGCAAGACTAAAACAGGACTCCGAAGAAGTAGTAGATACGAGAATGACATTATATCTCTAGCCATGGTAGAAAAACTGGATATGTTAGTTTATGCTCATGCCACCAATTGATGATATCAAAATCATCCTCATAGGCCACAAGGTTATCACTTTGTCTAGGTAGACAGTTAGCTCAGATGGCAGCAGAAACACTAGTGCAATTTTGGATGAACTTACGTAACCAAAGACTACCTACGATGTTCCTCAAAAATTCTCCCCAAGCTTGCTTTCTCTTACTGTCAAACCAGAAGGATGTGTGGTCCTTACTGGCCTAGCTGCACCCAACTTAGTTTCATATTTATTGTAAATTTTATAGAGCTCAGTTTTAATCTCAAGATAATAATTAGTGTAAGAAACATTATTGGCCTGAGCAAGTAGTTCTAGAACATTTGACAGACCTCTCATCTTAGCCCTAGGATCAAGAACAAAAGCAAATGAATACAGCAAGGGGATATTTTTCCGGTATTTCAAGAACTTAGCTTTCATTGGTTCTATAAATGAACTTAGTAAGTTGTCATTCTCAAACTCTTTCAAATGGCTAGCAATTTCAAGAATATGATGCAAAGTGCCAAAGGAGAAGTGGGATAATAAACTCCAGACAAGTACAAAGTTGATTCATAAAATAACTCAAGGAACTGCAAAATCTTCTCAGCATGATACCAATGTTGACCATTAATTAGAGGTTGTCCATAGTTAGTGTTAACAAACACAGAAAACACAGCTTTGTATGGAATGAGATGCTTAAGCATAAGATAGGTGGAGTTCCATCGACGGGCATATCTAAAGAAAATGATCCGGACCTCGTGTCCCTAGCTTTGCAATAGGTTTTAAATCTAGCAATTCTAGAGTTGGATGAATCCGGATAATTAATTGCAGTTCTAAAGATGTCAATACAATTTTGGGTGGCCTCATTCAAACCATCTTGCACAATCAAGTTAATTATATGGCAAGCACAAATAATTGATGCACAACAAAATATGACTTAATTTCAGGATCAATTGGATCAACATCATAGCCCAAGTAATTAGCAAACAGAGGAGTCAAAGTACGCATGGCAGATGAATTAGATGATGCATTGTCTAGACTAACAGAAAATACTTTATCCATCAAACCCCACTCATGACAAACTTCAGCAATCTTTTCAGCAATGTTAGCACCAGTATGAGAACAATCAATCAATTTAAACCCAATGATAGATTTTTTAATTTCCCAATCAGAATTAATATAGTGAGCAACAACAGTAATGTAATCCTCTTTTGCTTTGCTAGACCAGATATCAGAAGTAAGACAAACAGATGACACACCAGGGAAAACATTCTTTTTTAGGTGATTAGCTTTCTCATTATACAGCTTATCAAGATCCCTAGCAGTGGTGAACCTAGAAACTCTTTTGTATCTAGGGTTATGAGCACGCACAATATAATCATCCCAAGCATCAGAATCAGCAACAGACAAAGGTAAGTCAAGTCTAGCAATCAAACGACAGAGCTCTGCCCTAGCTACAACAGGATCATATTCCCAGTTCCTATATGTTCCATCAGGGTTCATAGCTAGTCTAGATTGAACCAAAGCAGATTGATTTGCTTTTTTTAAACAAGAATTAGCATGTCTAGTCAAGTGACCAGTGCCACCACCAGAAACAGCAGATAGTCTAGTCTTGCAGTAGATGCAATCAGCATGAGTGCGAATTTTTTTCGTTTCATCACCTACCTTCTTAGTAATGAAAATCTCAGTGTAGTGTTGCCATACCTTGGAGCGACGCGTACTACCTGTTTTGGTGTCGGTCGATGCTAGTGACTCATTCTCAGTGGAGGCGGCAGCATCTCCGTCTCCCACTGCATCACCGTCCACATCGATTGAAGCATCACTCCCCCCGAACAGAGCAGCACGAGCATCTCCCACGTCGTCGACGTCGTCGGGCAGTTGTCCCAACTCACGGAGTTCATCATTGATGGTCCTTGGGTAATGCCCAAGGTCATCATCGTCGGGACCAACCCAGCGCCATGGCTCGGCACCGTTCCTCAACGGCACCATGGGCATTTAACGATGCACACAGCATCGACCGGTTCCCTGCAATGAGAGAAACAGAGAAGGGGTTAGGATTGGGAAGACACCAGATCAAGATGGGGCAGATAGAGGTAAGGAAGACAAGAGGGGAGCGATTTACCTGCTGAGCCGGAGCCCGGTACCGGAGATTGGCAGACGGACTTGGGGAAGATGAACACTCACTGCGTCGGGACCAACACACCACACCGACGAACGGCGAACGACAAGATCCACAAGGATGGGTCGGTGTGAGGTAAGGAAGAACAATAATGGAGAACAGAGGAAGGAGATGGCAGATCTAGAGTTGCAGACTGCAGAAGGTCGCCGGATAAGACAGTCGAGAGACGGAGAGAGGTTACGAGACGGCAGGACGGCCACGGCATCGGCGGGAGGAGGACATCTCCAAGTTCAACTAGACAAAAGGTCGCCGGAGAAGAGCAGGATCAGGACCGGCGTTGCAGGACGGATCGACGGAGGCGGATTAGGGTTCAGTGGAGCTGGCGGCGCAATGGAGAGCGGATTAGGGTTGAGTGGAGACTATGCGGAGAGGCGGAGGCGCTGCACCAACTAGCCAACAGGTCGCCGGAGAAGAGCAGACCGTGGTGGCGGGGCGGCGGCGCAGACGGAGGTGGAGGGCGGGAGGCGGAGGCGGAGAGGCGGATTAGGGTTTCGGGAGGGGGTGCAACGAGTGCGAGATCGCGAGGCGCGGCGTGGCGGGGAGGCGGATTAGGGTTGGGGGAGGCGGCGGGAGGGTGCGGCTTATATAGCCTAGCCAAAATAGCGGGCCGTTAACGGGCCTCCCTATTTTTCGTGCCGTGCCGTGCCAGCCCGCGGGCTCAATCGGGAGCCCGTGACACGGCCGCTATCCGTGCCCGCCGGCCTTGGCCCGGGCCGACGGTAAGGCCGGGCTCGTGCCCGGCCGGGCCGAAATCACCGGGCCCGTGCCGTGCCTTCGGGCCCAAGGCCATATGCTCAAGATTAGCATACACACATGCACGTACAGATCGAAGAGCATTCCGTTTGGACGCCGGCCATCCGGTGCATCGACAGTTTGACACGACATGGCCTGTGTGGGTGGGAAATGGACAGGTAATGCTACCGGGTCGCAGGCTACTCCTCGCAGCTACACGAACAGATCGAAGAGAGCATGCAGCAGGGCAGATCCGAGGCGACGACCAGCGGTGTCGGCACCGGTTGGGTGTGGACAGTGCGCGTGCCGCCGTCGCTGTTGCAAGTGTCACCAACACAACAGACATGCTGCACTGCTAGCCCGCTAATCGTAGCTAGTAGGCACTAGGAGTGCCACCCTAGGTGGAACAGTGTCGTATTACTAGCAGCCCGGCCGGCCGGCGGTGGTGTACGTGGAGGCAATGCAATGCACGGCATGCAGCATCGCCGTCGCGGGCTAGCTGTGTGCTGCATGCCTGGATCGGAATGCCTGCATGGGCGACCAACCAGCCGGACAGGGCACATACATATGCCACATGAATATGTACTGTACCAACACAGCAGCTCAATGAGGACGGCCGGTCGAGCGTCGCCGGCGCAGGTCGCCCCGGTCAGCCCACGGCCTACGCGCGGAGTCGGAGAGGACAGACATGCTAGGAGACAAGCGGCATGCAGCAGAGATCTGCATCGCATCGCGCAGGCAGACAGGGACACGCGAAGAAGGGGGCTGGTGGTGGCAGCATGGGATGCGGTCGGACGTGCTCGTCAGCGGAAGCGGCCACGAGGTGTGGTGTCCGCGCGCCCACAGGAGTGCCGCCACGCGACCACGAGGGAGGAGAGGGGCCGACGGGCCGTCGTCACGAGACAAGGGCGCGCGGGGCCCCGGCCGCGTGGGGCGGGGGTGGCACGGCGCACACGCGTCCGCGCCCAGGGCGCCGCTGGGGCTCGCGCTGTCGCCCGCCGGCTGGCCCCGGCGGCCGGTAGCGCTGCTAGCTACGGACGTAGTAGGACTAGTATTGCGGAACACCACGGCCTGGTCGCCGTCCTGATTCGCTGTACCTGCGTGGGTGCGCCCATCTGTTCCTCCGCCTCGGCCTCCGTTGCCCGGCCAAGCCGCCAAGCCTCGCGCGGCTGCCCAAGGCCAACCGTTTCAATCGCCTTCAGTTCTGCCTGCGTGACTGACTGCTGCTGCGTCGCACGCTCAGTCCGAAACGTCGCTGTTCATTCATGCGGACAACCTGCGCGGGCCACCTGGCCTGGCCCCCGCCGCCGTCCGGAGCGGAGGTAGCCAGGACCTGGAGCTGGGCGCGACGGCCGGCGTCAACACAAGCGCCGCGCCGGCAGGTGGCGGTCGTTGTACGATGGAGCCATAGGCAGCGCACAGGCCGCAGGATGGACGGCCGGGTGCCTGGTCCCTGCCCCGGCCCCGGTCCCGTGGCGGGTCCCATGCCATGGACGCGGATCCGGGCCCCAGCCGGGGACACCGCCACGGGCCCCACGCCCACAGATTCGCGTCGTGCTTGACGGAGGCTTGGCGCCCCCAACTATAAATAGCAGCCGCCCTCCCCGCGTCCTCTACACAAACCACCCTCCTGCTCAACTCTCCTCACACCTTCTTCCACCTCTGCTCTGCTCTGCTCTCCCAACGCACGTCCTGCAGCTGCAGCCTGCAGGCAACGAGAGAGAACAGAGAACAAATTCACTCGCTTCGCTTGTAGCTGTTGCCTGGCTCCCACCACAACAAGGCTTCCTTCGATTCGATCGGATTAAGAAGCAAGCCTTCGATTCCATCGGATCAAGTAGCTACCGGCTTTGCCTGGATCAGTAGGGATAATAACTCCCGATGACGAAGCAGGCCGTGGTGGTGCCGGTGGCCCCGGAGGCGGCCGTGGCCGTGCCTCCCAGCTCGTTCCAGTACCCGCCGCCGCGGGCCGCGCCGGGCGTCGCCGTGCGCAAGAAGTACCTGCAGATGGGCGGTGGCGCCGGCGCCGGCGCTGCCGGGCGCATCGGCGGCTGGGTGGAGTCCATGCGCGCGTCGTCGCCCACGCACGCCAAAGCGGCCGCCGCGCTCGCCGCAGGCATCGACGAGGAGCGGTACGCCGCGTGGATGGTGCGTGCGCGTCTCTGCGCGTCTCGCCCCCTGCATTATTTACTGCAGAGACCGTGGCGTGCGTACTGAATGAAATGCGCTCCTCCTCTGTTTCGTGCAGATGAAGCACCCGTCGGCGCTGGCCAAGTTCGACCAGGTGGTGGCGGCGTCCAAGGGGAAGCAGATCGTCGTCTTCCTCGACTACGATGGTACGCTGTGCCCCATCGTCGACGACCCCGACGCCGCCTACATGTCCGACACGGTAGGTGCCCATACTGGAGTAGACGTGAGACTGTGAGGAGCAGAACTTGGGGAAGGGGAAAGAAGACAGAGGAAGCAGGAAGACGAATGATTTGAATTTAGAATACGAGTTTGATACAATTGTTCTCTGATTTCCTTGCTCCTCTCTTCGTGCTACTTATACTATCTCTCTCTCAGCTAGTTAATCCACGTGGGCCCTGTAGTGCGAGCGTTGGGCCTTCGAGTCCTTCTGGGCCTTGGTGCTGACGAAGCCCCTGGTGAGTCAGGCACCGCTTCTGGATCAGCGACTGGGCTTCTGGTGCTGACATCCCCCACCTCTTGAGAGCCGGCATGCCCCCATGCCGGTGCGTGAGGGAATTGTTGCCGAAGAGGCACCAGGTTCTCCCAGGTTGCCAGCTCGGCCGGAGAATTGGACCAGTGCACAAGACCCTGTTCCATAGGGCGATCTCCTGCACTCCAGCGACGCTGCAAAATACGAACAGGGACCTGAAACATGTTAAGGTCAGTAGGGAGCGCTGGGGAGACCTGCTGATCGCCAGGGGAAGCCTTGAGCTGAGACACATGAAAGACATCATGAATAGAAGCTGACGGCGGCAGGGCCAACTTGTATGCCACCGAACCAATCCGCTCGACGATCTTGTAAGGGCCAAAGAACCGGAAGGACAGCTTGTTGCAAGAGCGGCGAGCTAATGAAGATTGCACGTAAGGCTGGAGCTTCAGGAAAACCATATCACCAACTGCAAAGGAGCGTTCAGTACGTCCTTTATCCGCCTGCCGTTTCATACGTTCCTGGGCCCTGAGAAGATGTTGTCGAACCAAGGACTGCATGAGCTCTCTGTTTGCCATCCAATTCTGCAAATCTGGAATCGGAGCCAATGATTCAACGTCCAGACCAAAGTGACGGGGAGGATTGCCATAAAGGACCTCAAATGGGGAACGGCCTAATGCAGAATGGAACGAGGAATTATACCAATACTCAGCCAACGACAGCCAGCGGCTCCAATGGGACGGGCAAGCGTGCACAAAGCAGCGAAGATATGTTTCCAAGCACTGGTTGACGCGCTCCGTCTATCCGTCGGTCTGCGGATGATACGAAGAACTGAGGCAGAGTCGAGTACCAGCTGCTCGGAAGAGAAGTTGCCAAAATCGACTTGTGAAAACGCGGTCCCGATCCGAAACGATGGCTTTTGGAAGCCCGTGGAGGCGGAAGACAGAATCCAGAAACAATTTGGCGACTGTGGCTGCAGTGAATGGATGACGCAGAGGCAAGAAATGTGCAAATTTAGAGAACTTGTCCACCACGACCAAGATAGCGTTAGCTGACCCACTGACCGGCAAGCCTTCTATAAAGTCCATCGTGACAACTTCCCAAGATGCTGACGGCACAGGTAGCGGCTGCAAAAGGCCCGGGTACTTGACTCGCTCAGGCTTGGCTTGAAGACAGACCACACAAGACTGAACAAAAGCCCACACGTCCTTCTTAAGGCCAGGCCAGAAGAACAAACGCTTGAGGCGACTGTAGGTGGCAGGAGCACCGGAATGGCCTCCAACTGGACTAGCATGGAACTCCATCATGACCTGGTGTTAGAGAGACTTGCAGGATCCCAACCAAACACGGCCCTTATGCCGGAGAACGCCATTGTGCAAAGTGAACGGTGGTACAGATGCAGGAGCTAAGGACAACTTAGTAACCAGACTGCTAGTCGCCTGATCTGACACATACGAAGCAACCACCTCTTCCAGCCACTGATGAGTTACCGAAGAGACCGCAAGCAACAAATCTGTGTGAACGCGGCGAGACAGCGCATCAGCTGCGCTATTTTCAGAGCCCTTGCGATACTGAATGCGGTACTGGAGACCCTGAAGGCGAGCGAACACTTTTTGTTGCCAAGCAAGTATGTAGGCGCTGAGTATTCAAGTGTGTAAGACTCTGATGATCAGTGTGTATCACAAACTCAGCCTGTAACAAGTAGTGTCGCCAATGATCCACTGCCAACAGAATAGCCAGATATTCCTTCTCGTACACGGTGAGGCCACGATTCCGAGGACTGAGCGCTTTACTAATATATGCTATTGGGTGGCCCTGCTGATGGAGAACTGCCCCAATACCTGAGCCTGAGGCGTCAGTATCAATGTGGAAAGGCTGAGTAAAGTCAGGCAATGCAAGCACCGGCGCTGTGCAAAGTGCTTCCTTGATCAACTGAAAGGCTTGAGAGTGAGAATCTGTCCAGACAAACAATTGATCCTTCTTGAGGAGGTCTGTCTGTGGTTTGGCCAGAATACCAAAGTGTTTGATGAATTTCCGATAATACCCGGCCAGGCCAAGAAATCCCCGAAGCTCCTTTACTGAAGATGGAGTGGGCCACTCAAAAACTGCCTGCACTTTGGATGGATCAGTAGATAACCCTGCTGCACTGATGATGTGACCCAAATAAGAGATGGATTCACAAGCAAAATTACATTTGGACAGCTTCAATTTCCATTGATCATCACGAAGCCATTGGAACACCTGCTTGAGATGACAGATGTGATCCTCGAGAGATGAACTGTAGACCAAAATATCATCAAAGAACACAATGACAAACTTCCTTAAGCCAGGAGCAAGTGTCACATTCATCGCGCCCTGAAATGTCCCTGGTGCACCAGTGAGACCGAAAGCCATGACTCTGAACTCATACTGTCCCAGATGAGTTTGAAACGCGGTCTTATGTTCTTCCCCCGATCGGAGCAGTATCTGATGGAAACCAGCACGAAGGTCAAGTGTGGAGAACCAGCAAGCGCCGTGTAACTCATCCATCAACTGATCAAACACAGGCACTGGAAACTTAGACTTCTGGGTAAGTGCATTGAGCTGGCGAAAATCCACACAAAACCGATAACTATTGTCCTTTTTCTTGACTAACAGGACTGGGGAGGAGAAAGCACTGGCACTCGGCTGAATCAGCCCTTGTTGCAGCATATCCTGGACTTGCCGTTCGATCTCATCTTTAAGCTTTGGAGGGTACCGATAGGGCCTGACAAAGACTGGTTGTGCACCAGGAATTAACGGAATCTCGTGATCACAGGCTCGGGAAGGAGGTAAGGACTCCGGCTTGTCAAACAAATCCTGAAACTCAGACAAAAGAGGTTGTACTGTCGGGTGAATCTGCTGCTGCTGATGGGAGAGATCAGATGTAGTCGGTGCTAGCATGTCAACTTGTAAGAGCAAATGCTGTGGACTGGATGGTGATAAACCCTGCAGCACACTGATACCTCCTTGATATGGGACAGCCAGCCACTTATGGCGCCAGTGGACTTGCATTGACCTGTGATCCTCCAACCAGTCCATGCCCACGATCACATCAAAAGTAGCCAAGGGAAGCGATCTGAAATCAGAGCGAAACGAACAGCCACCAACTGTCCAAGGTACTTGGCGCAATACTGCTGAACTTGTCAAGAAGCCACCCCCCCGACCACTTGAGCAGCGAGGCACTGAATCAGATTGTATACCCACCAGCTTAGGCACCAAAGCTTCATTAATGAATGACGAAGAGCTCCCAGAATCCACCAAAATCTGGACTGGAATATGCTGCACCAACCCAACCAAACGAACTGTGCGCGTGGCAGGCACTCCAGACAGTGCAGATTTCGACAACGCCAACATCAACTGTTCCGATTCCTTTGAGTCGGAGGCCACAGAATCATCACAGCCATCATCAAGAGAAAAGAAATCCCACAGTGCATCAACTGCCTTGAGTACCTCAGGAGGACAGACATGCTCTCGGTGCCACTTGTTACCACACTTGAAACAAAGACCCAAGGTGCGCCGATGATTCTTGAGGGCCAACAACTTGGATTCTGGAGTCGGTGGAGCCAACGGAGCGGCCACGGTGGGAAGGTGTGGCACGCTCAACTCGAGACGGCGGTGGCGGGAGCGGCAGAGGAGCGCGTGATGTCGACGCCTGACGATGTGAAGACCAATCACCACCTCGTGTGTATTTGGACACCGGTACCGCCACCTCTTCCTGCAACATTGCCAAGGAACAAGCAGTATCGAGCGATTTGGGACGCTGGATCAAGACGACGGCCTTGATTTCAGGCTTAAGACCATCAATGAAGCGCATAGTATAGTATAGTAGAACGGGTCGGCTTTTCCGGGAATATGCAGTAAGCTGGTCGACAAGTTCAGAGAATTCGGTAACATATGCTGCTACAGAGGTTTTTTGGTGGACGTTGAACAATTGGCGAAGAAGGAGTTCATACTGGTCGCGATCAAACCTATCATGCAAGAGCTTACAGAATGTATCCCAAGAGGCATTCTGAAGTTGTGGAGACACGGATTGGTACCAACGAGCAGCAGGACCCTCTAGATACATCTCAGCGACACTAAGCCAAAGCTGCTGGTCAACTTGATACATGGAAAAATACTTTTCACAACGGCGACGCCAGAGACGCGGATTATCCCCCTCGAATTTAGGAAAAGGCAACTTAGGCAGGCGACCCAGATTGGAATTGAATTGTGTGGAATCTAGAGGATTATGTGGATGTGGCGACCAGTGAACATACGGATCAGGAGGGCGCGGAGCAGGTGGATTCTGAACCAGAGAAACGAACTCAGCGCTAGGAACAGAGGGATGAGGCGGGGAACACGTACCCTTGGCCGGGACATGGGTCCACGCCGTGACGACGCCGGACCCAGTATCCCGTGGAGTCAAAACGACGCGGTGCCCATCGGGCGGTGTGGCGTTTGATCCGGCAGGTGGGCGCGCGGACGCCGGCGGCGGAGGAGGCAGCAGACCTGGCTGGTGCGACGATGCGTCGAACACCGAGCGGTCCCAATGCTTGGCGATGCGCTGCACCTCCAGCTTGAGATCGCCAACCAATGCCTCCATCTCCGGTCGCCATGCTCCGAGGCGAGTCGCCTCTGTTTCCAGAGCAGCGACGCGGTCGTCGCGATCGTCGTGGACGTGCTCGACGCGGAGTTGCTGGAGTTCGCCGCAGGCCGCCTCCAGCGATGCGAACCTGTTGTCGATGTGGAGATCCCGAGCGGCGCGATCGCGGTCGATGTCGGAGAAGCGGCGCTCCCACTTCGCGTCATGATCGTCGAAGCGGCGCCCGAATTCGACCTTCGATTGCTGGATCTCATCCAGGATGCGTTGGAGCTGGGGATCCATCGCTCCACGCGATCTCTGGAAACGCGTGTAGTGGTTGTGTGGTGGTGGATTGGTGGCCAGGACGAGAACGAGTCTCTGATACCAGATGTGAGGCGCAGAACTTGGGGAAGGGGAAAGAAGACAGAGGAAGCAGGAAGACGAATAATTTGAATTTAGAATACGAGTTTGATACAATTGTTCTCTGATTTCCTTGCTCCTCTCTTCGTGCTACTTATACTATCTCTCTCTCAGCTAGTTAATCCACGTGGGCCCTGTAGTGCGAGCGTTGGGCCTTCGAGTCCTTCTGGGCCTTGGTGCTGACGAAGCCCCTGGTGAGTCAGGCACCGCTTCTGGATCAGCGACTGGGCTTCTGGTGCTGACAGAGACTGACCAAAATCCCCTGCTTCATTCACCTGATCACCGCGCTTTGTTTCTCCGGCCAGATGCGGCGGGCGGTGCGGAGCGTCGCCAAGCACTTCCCGACGGCGATCGTCAGCGGGCGGTGCCGCGACAAGGTGCGCGCGCGCATTAGCTACTACTTAGCCATAAATGCATGCCTGCCCGCCATGGATCGATCATCGGTCACAGTCCGGGACGCATGCACCACAGTCATCCAGTCACTGGATGAAATGAAACTCACCCCTGAACTGATGATGCCCGTGCAGGTGTTCGAGTTCGTGAAGCTGGCGGAGCTGTACTACGCCGGCAGCCACGGCATGGACATCAAGGGCCCCGCGAAAGGGTCCCGGCACACCAAGGCCGCCAAGGTACCCATCCAACCTTTGTTCTTGCCACTTCCGTATACCCGAAAGGGGGAAGATACTTATCTCTCTGTGTGGCTTACAGGCCAAAGGCGTTCTCTTTCAGCCGGCCAGCCAGTTCTTGCCCATGATAGAGCAGGTAATCACCCTGATGCATGCATGGTGCTCATCGTTCGTGCCCATGGCGACCTGCTTTTCGATCCTTCTTTCTCTGCAACTGCATCTGCAATATAATGCTCAATTTCGTTTCTGCCTTTGTATCAGGTGCACGATTCCCTGGTGGAAAAGACCAAGTGCATACCTGGAGCCAAGGTGGAGAACAACAAGTTTTGTGTGTCTGTCCACTTCAGATGCGTCGATGAGAAGGTATGTCGTGGGCCAGACTCTCCTTTTCTCTTCATTCACATATTTATATGCTATATATATAGAGAGAGAGAGAATTTAATTCGGCATTTTTTTGTGTGTCTTCTGAGGCTTGAGATTGACAAAGTTTTGTGTTTTTTAAGAGCTGGAGCACATTGGCTGACATGGTGAAGTCGGTGCTCAAGGACTACCCGAAGCTGAAGCTGACGCAGGGGCGGATGGTGTTCGAGGTCCGTCCCACAATCAAGTGGGACAAGGGCAAGGCCCTGGAGTTCCTCCTGGAGTCCCTGGGCTTCGCCGACTGCACCGACGACGTGCTGCCCGTCTACATCGGCGACGACCGCACCGACGAGGACGCCTTCAAGGTGCTCCGCAAGCGCGGCCAGGGCGTGGGCATCCTGGTGTCCAAGCACCCGAAGGAGACCTCCGCCTCCTACTCGCTGCAAGAGCCCGCCGAGGCAAGTGCATGCCATCTCCATCTGCTGTCTCATTCCCGGCGCCGCCGGGCCCGGCGGGTCGGTGTCCGCTGCCGTCCGCTTCTGCCGCCACCCACTTATTGCCAGCCGCGACACTGACATGTCTATATATATTCTTCTTGGTGACGTGCAGGTGATGGAGTTCCTGCTGCGGCTTGTCGAGTGGGAGCGCCTCTCCAAGGCCCGCCCCAAGTGGTGATGACCCACGCCGACGCGACGGCCACCCGGTGCCGGCGGCGGCGAACGTACCGGCGGCCGGAGGGATTAATTAGTATATATACTATATATACATATATGCTATACATATATAATTAAGTTAAATATATACTACGGGTGATCGATTAATTAGCTAGAGGGATCGGAGGGACTAAACTAAGATCCCGTGTCCGTCAGCGTGTGGTGTCGTACTTTAACCCACTCCTACTTGTACTGAGCTGAGACGAGAGTTCACTCTTCACTTTCACCGTGCGCGGCACGCAGTCATGTGCGTCCATGGCGCCTCCCTTGTTTTTACGGGAGCTGCCGCGCCCTGTGCTGCGCTTGCCGGGGACGAAGAGGGCTCTAAAAAAAAAGGCGTTTCGCTTTCTTTGGCCCCTGGCCCCCCTTTGGCTAAGCCATCTGGCTGCTGGTTGCTGCGCAGCTGCAAGGTGAAGGATGTACATGTACATGCTGCTGTGTAGTGTATCTATGTTGTAACTGCTACTACTACTCTCCAACCATGAACCACGGCTGCCGAATTTCTGATTGTGTACAAGAGCACCTATCGGTGTTATGTATGAAATCATCATCTCTATAAATTAAAGTAGCCTGCTTTTCTCACTACGGTTCTTATTTGTACTACAAGTTCAACAGACAGGAATGAATCTCACAGGTTTCATTTGGTACATACAATACATTTCTATAAAGTCTCATTTCAGTGGAACGAATGTCTAGAAGAACCGTTACCACCCTGAAGAAAAGCCACACAGACGGCCTACAACTAAATGTACTCCCTCCGTCCCAAAAAGATGTTGTTCTTGCTTCCCGAGAAACGATTGCGGCAATTTTTAAAAATAGTAAATAACATCGATTAGTATCATAATTAATATTGTTGAAAAGATCTTTAGATCTAGTTTTTTAATAAATTTATTTGAAGATATAAATATTATACGTATTTTCTATAAATCGAGTCAAACTTGTAGCACGAACACCCAAAACGTCATCTATTTTGGGACGGAGTAGGCGGTGGCATGGACCTTGAACTGCCTTTTTGGCTAGCTGCAGCTGGATGATGGACATCCGTCCCATTCGGACACTCTTCCCATTTTCCCATCCAGGTCCAGGATGTACACATGATATGTCCCTGTTGGACCACTCCATACATGCTATGGCTATGGCTATGCTACCACCAGCTTGTATGCAATGTATGTTATCTGCTCAAAAGGCTCCATGAAAGTTGCCTGCTTTCTTGTCAGCATTTGTTTTTTTCTTTCCCCGAGCGCCCTGAGAGGGGTGTGATCTGTCCGTTTGGCTAAGATATGATTCCTAAAAGGGATATTCTAGAAACTAGGTCAAGCTAGTAGGGGCTCTGATCCTCGCCAAAGGAGATTTCATCCTCGCCAAAGGAGATTTCGACAGGCTAAGCTAGGCTATGGGTGCACAAGTACGAGTGGAACCCCCCACAAGTCCACGATAGTTGCTTTGCCAACAACTACTAATCGCGGTTAGTTGTTACATCTTAGGGTGTGTTGGGTACGGCTTCATCCGTGCGCCGTATGGCTTGCGCCCGTACCAAACACCCTCGGGCCATTGGCCACTCCGCTGCGCCAATAAAGCTTCGGGATTTCCGCTGAGACGAGCGAAATTAATTCTCTGAGAGAAGTGATTCCGTGGTTGAAAGTGACTCTCTTTAATTTTTTGGCATCATAAACTTTTCAAATCAAGATAAAGAATCACTTCATAGAATCTGGAGAAGCTACTTTTTGCAGCTTTTAACCTTTTATTTCATTCTAGAGGACCACTTCACGGAATCAACATAATTGCTTCTGTCTAAAAAATTTATTTGGTAAAGATCCAAATCAACATATTATGAAATCTATTTTATAATTAATCTAATAGTATTTATTTGATATAATAAATATTGATACTTTTAATTTATAAAATGATAAAACTTAAGATACTAAAATATGTCGCTATGCTAGAATTGCATTGGTTCTTGATAGAGGGAGTATACATATATATAGGCCATCTTTCAAATTATAATAAGACGTGCATTTATTATTATTATTATTATTATTATTATTATTATTATTATTACTACTACTACTACTACTACTACTACTACTACTACTACTACTAATACTACTACTACTATTGTTATTATTACTATTATTATTATTATTACTATTACTATTATTACTATTATTAGTGCTGCTGCTACTGCTGCTTTTATTGAATACCTTGGATTTAAACTATATCACACCTCATCAATGATACAATTTATTGCAAGAAAGTTGAAATCTCTAAACTTTGACCATTAAAAGTCAAACTATAAATGTGCTTTTAACAATGGTTTCTTTTCACTAAAAATTATTATTAATTTTATTTGTATCAATTGATTATTTGACAGAGTATAGTTTTGGAGACTTTCTAATTTCAAATACCACTTACATTAATCAACAGATGTAGAAAATCAGGAATTTATTGGATATATTCATTCGTGATTTGTTGGTTGAGTTGGGGGCGGATTTGGTGATGGACACTTTTTATTTGTGGTAATCTTTAAACCAGTGGCGCGACTACACATTCCAAGATGAATTTATGCTAAGAAAGAGGGCTTAATGTCAATAGCTATGGAATGTGTCGCTACTGATTCAAAAAATGGACAATGGATTGACTCGTATAGATGCTTGCTCTGCATCCCCGAACCTCATGCATACCTTACTACTGTCGTGCGATCTAAAAATACTTAAAAGATTCTCATTTCTTAAGGAGTTAAAAGTTAAAACAATACCAAATTTCACTAATATGCATACTCCCTTCATCTTAAAATAATTGTGCATCTAGCTTCTTAAAAAGACAAACCTTTAAATTGAACTAAACATATAAAATGTATTACATTTATAATGTAAAATAAGTATCATTAGGGCCCTGTTTGGATCCCATAAACTAGTAACTAGTTGACTAACAATTAGTCTATAAGGATCCAAACAGATTTTACTCAACGCTCAACTAGTACTAGTTCACTAGTCCATAAAACCCAACTAGTTGAACTAGTTGTTAGTTCACTTTGGATCCAAACAGGCCCTAGATTGTTATGAAATATACTTTTATAATATACTTATTTGGAGATACAAATGTTTAATTTGATGTTATTTCTTATATGTTTAGTCAACTTTTTTTTAAATAAATTGACTTCTTGATAAACGAGATGTTGCTATAAATTCTTAATACATGATAGTAAAGATTACTAAATTAATTATGAAATATATTTTGTATAATACATCTCTCTCAAGATCTAAATGTTAATGCTATTTTGTACTCCCACTGTCCTTAAATAAATAAATTTCTAGAGCTGCCTTAAGTAAAAAAATTTTAAACTTTGACCGATTTTCTAAAAAATCCACATCAAATTAGTATCATTAGATATATCATAGAATATATTTTTGTAATTTTCTTATTTTATGTTATAAATATTATTATTATTTCCTATAGAGTTAGTCAAACTTAAGATAGTTTGGTTTGTATAGATTCTAGGAATTTATTTATTTGGGGACGGAGGGAGTATAAATTAGTTAAATTTAGGATTGTTTGACTTATTGAGATGCGAGATTTTGGTTCTTTTTGAGATAGAGTATAACTAGTTTAAAGAAAAAGGATAGTTCTATTTTCATACAACAATTTTGCATGAACACATTAACCCATGATTCCAGTTGCATATAGCTATGATAACCTATGGTCCATATGACAAAGATACCTACTCTCTCCATTTTTTAAGGTGTCATTCTCATTTTTTGAGAAATAACTTTGACTAAACATATATATAATATTAATCTTTATGGTACATAAATAATATCATTAGATAGATCATTGAATCTATTTTTAAATAAATTTATTTGAAGATATAAATATTGCTAATATTTTATATAAATTTTGTTAATATCGACACAAAAATAATATAATAACAACAAATATTTAGAGATGGAGGGAGTAGCTAGCACCAAAACGTTGCAATTACGAGTAAGGCTGTCCATTTGCTCCTTAGGTAAAAAAAAGGTGATCGTAGATATAAGCCAAGTTATTTTTATTGAAAATGATCGAATTTATAGAATGATATATATCAACATTTATGTTTTCAAGTTGTTTCTATAAAAACATATTTTATAACTAATCTAATAATACTTATTTAATATTATGTAAATGTTAGCATTATATTATGGCTTTTATAAATTAAGAATTGTTTTTTGGTTACGGATAAAGTAGTAGCTTTCGTGTTACAGTTGCAAACTTGATCAAATAGGTGCATCAGAATTTGAAAAGAAAATAGGACAGTTGTCATTGTTCGAAAGGATGTCAATTCACCTTTTTAGGGCCCCTATATGGAATGGAGGTAAAAACAAAGAAACACCATATAATTGAGATTCCATAGGATTGAAATAATGTAGTTTCCTTTGGTCATAGGACTTCAAAGAAAACTTTCTGTTTCCTTCAATTCCACAGGAAAACCTAGATCTTGTGGAAATATTCCTATGCGCAAGGACCAGGCAAACAATAGATTTATGGGACAAGTTTGTGTCTAATCATGAGGGTGGAATAGAATAAATTAAGTTGATTAAGAAAGCAATCACTATATGCTCCTAAAAATCCTTTAAAGATTTTTGTGTTTCTCCTTTGCCTATCCAAACACCCAAGTATGAAAGATCCCTATGTGTTGATTTCTCTGCTTTGTACATGCATTTCTATTCTAATCCTATGTTTTTTCTTTTCTTGTGTTTTATCGTCCCTGAAATCCAAAGCAGGCCTATAACTTTTTGTAGTTTGATTTGAAGAAAGAAACAAAATGCGTGTTCTGCCAAAATGTCTGATCATTAGTTCTAGTTACTTTGTCAGGATTGAATAGAGAGTCATCCAAAATGGAATTGTTTGAGCTCATCAGGATGCGGAATTTTCATGCTTTTACATTGGTCAAGAAAAAACTTAGCTTGCAATTCCAACCAATCACATATCTTTTCTAGTTCTTGCCAAGATCATGTATAGTGATAACGTACATATTGAGCTTAGGATCAAGGCTAGGAAAGTTTGGAAGCCGAGCAAGCAAAAAATAAGGAGAAACACCAAAAAAAAGGATCACCCTATTTGCAAATTGGATGACCATGTGTTTCATAGCTTCAAAGTGGATCCTCTAGTTTCTGAACTAGGTGCTCTTATTTTTGTATATTTTAGTTCAATAAGTTTTTTGGAGAAAACAAAAGAAAAGCCCATAAAAATGCTCTTCAAAAATAGTGAAATTTGAACAAAGGCAAGATGAATAAATCTGTAGAATATCTGTCCAAAAGTCAGGAGTCTCAGACCTAGTTTTCAAACCGGATGACCCCATTTATCCATAATACCAAAACTATTTCAAGTCACCTCTAAGAATTATGAAGCATGGTCCAAATCTTGCTAATTCAATTTTCGGTGTCAAGGACTAGACTTTTTCAGTGACCAAAAACCTCTTTGGTCATCATCGGATTAGTATGGTGTTCCATTCATTGGTGAAAACCGGAAGTCTAGATTAAAAAACTAACTAGAGAAACCAACAATTGGAGCTAGCTCAGTGACCTATGGCAGCAGGGCATTGGACCCAGGCTTGCAATGAGTTCAGTGAGTAGGTAATACCTATTTTTATCCCCTCTAGAGATAGTTGTGTGCTCAGTTTAAGAGCTCTCTTGGATATTTGGTCAACATCTAACACCCCAAAGAGCTAAGCAAAACCTCCCACTCACTCTTTTGACTTGATCATATTTGTGAGAGATTAAGTAGCCTATAGTGTATTGCCATTGAGAGTTGCATTTGTGGCTCTAGAAAACCTTTATGATCTAGGATTCTCTTGTTACTCTTGATAATTCGTCATCTAGCCAGCTTGGTGCTTGTGGATATCCTTGTGATTCGTCATTGGCTTGAGAAGGACTTTGTGCTCATCCCCGAGAAAGATTTGCCAAGAGAACTTTTAGTGGGACCAATCGAGGTTCGGCTAGGTCATGATCTACTTGCTTCTAATTGGCGCCCAAGTTCTAGGGCCGAGCCATTGTGCTTGTGAGGCAAAGTGAAGTGGTGATCTAAGGATCCACCTCAACAGAGATGTAGGTAGCTAGCAAGCAACCGAACTTTCGGTAAATCAAATGTGTCACTTGCCTTCATTGGGTTCCATTCTCTACACTTGCAATTCATTTCGTCATTACTTGTGCTTGTTTAGTTGATTGAGAAGTCATAGCTCTCTAGCTCGTAGCTTCACTACTACACAAAAGATTTTGCAAGGCACTTCAAAATTGGTCTCGGAGACGGTTTTGGAAGATAACCGCCTCGATTAATCGATTCGCACCCAGGCAATGCCGCTAGCGTAGCAACCGCCTCGGTTCATATATTAACCGAGAGGTGGTTATCATAAAAAACCGCCTCTATTAATTCCTATTAACCAAGGCGGCTGTTTTAAGCCAACCACCTCGGTTAAGGCCATGATTAACAGTGACCTTATGTCCGAGGCGGTTAGAAAAACCGTCTCGGTTAACCTTTTTTGACCGCCTCGATTAAGTTTCACTACTACACAAAATCTTTTGCAAGGCATTTCAAAATGGGCCTCCGAGGCGGTTGGGCCAGAAAACCGCCTCGGTTAATGCTAGAATTAATCGAGGTGGTCAGTTTTCATTAACCGAGGCGGTTACAAACAACCGCCTCACAAAATCGATTAACCGAGGCGGTTACCTTAAAAATAACTGTCTTGGTTAATATCGATTAACCGAGGCGGTTACTTTAACGCAACCGCCTCGGTTAATGCATTAACCGAGGCGGGCATACTATGAGGCCTGCCTTGGATAATGCAGGCCCATCTTGAAGCCCAAATAACCCATCTCGACCCGACAGTGTACTCAGCGTATATATACCGCCACTTAGGGTTTCATTCGACTCACGCACTCAGTCATCCACCTCCTCCCAGCTGAGCTCCTCTCCTTCTCCTCCCAGCCACCCCACCTCTCCTCCCCTTCCCAATCCCGCCACTGCTCTCCTTCTCCTCCTAGCCACCCCCCCACCTCTCCTCCCCCTCCCCTCCCCAATCTCGCCGCAGCTCTCCTTCTCCTCCGAGCCAGCCACCTCACCTCTCCCCTCCCCTCCCCAATCCCGCCGCTGGCGCCCCCACCCCTTCCCCTCCCTGGATCAGCGGTGGCCGTGGACCAGAGGCGGTGGGGGCCTGTCCCTAGAGCAGCGGCGGTGACCCTAGAGCGGTGGAGGCTCGTCCCTGCAACGCCGACGGCTCGTCCATGGAGCAGCGGCGGCGGCGCATCTTCTCCCTCCTCCCTCCGGATCCGGCCCTCTTCCTCAAGCTCCAACGGCGACGGTGCGGGGTGTCCAAAGAAGCAGCAGCCCTCCGGTGGCGGATCGGCGGCGCCCCTCTCGATGGCCGGATCCGGGCGGTGCGGCGGCCGGATCCAGTGGCGGCGCCCTCCCGGTGATGGATCCGGCGGTGCGGCGGCCGGATCCGGCGGTGGCACCCCTCCGGTGGTGGATCCGGCGGTGTTATGGCCGGATTCGGCGGCGGCACCGCTCCCGGTGGCGGATCCGATGGTGGAAGGTTCGAGATCCGGCGCGCCCCTCCCGTGGCGAGTCCGGTGGTGCACCAACCGGATCCGACGCGCGGTCCCCCTCTTGGTGGCGAATCCGGGCGCTGGAGCGGTAGGATCCGGCGGCGGCAAAGACGGATCCGGCGGTGCGGCGGCCGGCGGCGTGACTCCGTGTCCAAGCCCGATTAGGGTTGGGCTCTGGGCTTTTTTTTTTTTTTGGTTCTATTAACCGAGGCAGGCAACAAACCGCCTCGGAAAATAGGTCATTTACTATGACCCTAGCTCCGAGGCGGTTGCGAAAAACCGCCTCGGAAAATCATTTCTAACCGCCTCGGTTAAGTTTATTGTAGTAGTGTTTTCTTTAGTAGTGCTTGTTTATTTAGCTTTCTAGTGAGTAGTGTAGCTTTAGTTGCTAGTATCAGGATTGTCTCCCATACTAATACATTTTGTCTCATATATATTTGTGTTTGTAGAAATTTTAATAGAATATTCATCTCCTCCTAGTCACCCATATAGTTCCTTTAAGTTGTTTTAATTTCTGGATAAAAATATGCATGGATATGAGACGCTAGTCTTGGAGAGTAGAAAACTCGGTTTTAGAAGTGATCAACTCACTATTGGAAAACTGAGATATGCCGAAAGTTTCACATTTTGCCGAGTGTCAAAACGTGGAAAGAAGTCGTTTGTCGAGTGTTAAAGGCAAAACACTCGGCAAGCAACAGAAATATGCTTTACCGAGTGTAAACACTCGGCAAAAGAATACTCTCAGCAAAATATTAAATTTGCCGAGTACCAACCCTTGGCAAAACAATACACATGGAAAAGAGTGACTAGGGTAGTCGCCGACAGTATTTTGCCGAGTGCTACCCGTTAGCACTCGGCAAAACTGCCATTTTGCCAAGTGTCTAGCCCTAACACTCGGCAAAGTGTACATTCAGTCGACGAAAAGATGTGGGAGGGTGTGAGGTGGGATGAAAAATTAGGGGAAAGAAAATTTTTCGATTTATACTTATCACTTGAGTAATTTGTATTTGTGAACGGGAGAGTTGTCTTGTGTGTCCTAGATTCCAGCTTTTATAATATTCTTATGTATTCATTTAACATAAATAACTAGTGACGGTCAGGCTTTTTCAGTTGCGAGGAACATGACTGAAATTGGACAAGAGATTAACTGCTTTGACTGGAAAGAAAAGGATCCAACCCACCCACCCATCTCACCTCAAAGCACCAACCGAAGCCAAGTACAGTTTTCAGGGAAGAATGAAATCTGTGTACCGCGCGGCTCAACGTCTCGGTGAATGCGTGTGATTGTCTTCAACTGATTGTGATCGTAACCCCCCCACAGATTTTTGAGCCATTCTCCTCCAGTTCCGGCGAGTTATCATTGGGCAGCGAGCACCTGGAAGAATAGCCGGTCGACAAGTAGCCAGTGACGTCCCTGCCGTGGTTTCTTTCTTTCTTCCTTTCTACCGTGTCTCTCTCGCTTTACATCTGTTCTCCGACGGGGACGCCTGATTTCTACATCGGTCCACGCGGGTCCAGAGCAGGATAGCTAGGGTTAGGATGAGACCCGGACGGCCGGACCCCGTCGTCGTACACCCATGACCAATCCATCAATGATGGGTTGCAAAGCACTGGTTGTACAAGCGAATTAAGAAGGCCTTTTGGCATGGAATCTGATGATCAGTGATCACGAAACGTTTCGATCAGTTGTTGATGGTGCAGCCAGCTCTGACGATTCGGCCGGTTCCGTCCCGTCGTGCGTGCGTGGTGTCGTCTCATCAAGACCGACGGCGGCGCCATCAGGAAACTCGAAACAATCACTTCCAGCACCTGCCGAGTGCTTTCATGCGCTAGCATGCATCCCACCATTATCTATCTATCTATCTATCTCTGCTCCGTCACCACCATGCGCATGGACCGAACCACTCACTGAAGAATCGTTGTAGATAGTAGTACTGAAGAACCCCATCTATCAGCTACAGAAACAGCAAAGGATTGGGCAGGTCATCATCAATTCAGACATGAGTATACTGTATACATACACGCATACTGTATAAGTAAAAGACGTTGTTCCTTTTACATCATTATTGCATTGGTTCAAGCGTGCATGCATCCCATCTAATCTAGCGACGAAAAAAGAAGTATACCACCCCACTCCACCCACAGGCCATACATAGGTCTCAGATCAAACAATTCAGACATGAGCTAGCTTTCTCCTGTTGTTGGAACTGTGATTTGATCCGAAACATTATTATACTCCAGAAATCAGAGATAATACAAACTTGGATGGATCGAGTGACCGCACACGTGTAAACTCAAAGATAATCGACATATATATATCCTGTACTAGATTCATCCCATAGAAAGGAGAAAAGAAATAATATAAGCTTAAAATCAAGGGTGAGGCATGCATGCAGGGTGAGGTGATCCACCAATACAACATAATCCTGCACCACCATTGGCCTCCTTGGATCACAGTCACAGTCAGCCCCACATCAAAAGGGGCCAGACAAGTGGAAGCAATTAATCTCTGCTTCTGCCCTGGTAATCACAATCATTTCAACCGAAGAAGGATATCCTTTTTGGAGCCAATTTGCTAGCTAGCTAGCAAAAAAAAAAAAAAAAAAAAAAAAAAAAAAAAAAAAAGAGAGAGAGAGATTGAGAGGTGCCGCCACTAGCCAGCCATGTGAGATCGAATGCTTGTTGGATTCCACTTTGGTTAAGAAGTTGTTGGGCTGCTGCTTTCGCAAAAGCACACACACACGAACGCATGCAGATACACCCGCCCGGTTTAATTAATTTCATGGTGTGGAAGATCTAGGAGAAAGAAGCATACATGCTTCCAGGCAAATCCAGTGGCCAAGCAGCCCAAGCTAGCTACTAATTGTAGGAGGCATGCATGCAATGCAATGCAGACACACTTGCATGTAGATGATATTACTGGCTGAAAATGAAATGATGGAGTAGATCTTTCTGCAGTACGTTACGATGCCCATCAATGATCAATTACAATTAGCCTGTGATAGACAGCCAAACAATCTGGAGCATCTCATCTATGTGCATTAATTAGTTTAAGCGGTGTTGGTTAGGAACCAACAACATTATTCCCATTGAGCACGGTTCCGTTAATGATTGTGAACCATCCTCATGCGCGAACGAATATTAGGCTCAAATGAAAAGGACGCGCGCTTTCTATTCCAATGGATCGGAGACTCCCCTTTTGTTTCCTTCAAAGTTGGTGCAGCAAATAAACGAGAGGTGCTTCATCTGCCCAATAGCAGAGATCCATGTAATGTTCACTGATGACCTGCAGAAAGATATTGCAGTGTGTTTTCAGTCAGGTCCTTTTCTTGTTTGTTGCGTATATATATAAAAATGTGATTGCTGTAATAAAGGAAGAATATTTAGACACAGCAGCATTCGTGATTCGTGAAAGAAGAAGAGAAAAATCAGTTTTGAAGAAAAGCTATGTGTGAGTCGAATCCCGGGCGCAGGTTGGCTAGCCCATCGCTTTTGCATGTGTCAGGCTTGTACGTCTTTGTTCCAGTGTCACATCCCACAGTTGCTTTAATAGCATGTATGCTTTGTCCAAGAGGTGTATACGTGTCGATCGGTCATAAACCTACAGCACAATTTATTTGTATTTTCCCTACTCTCTTACAGTTACAGTTACAGTTACAGGGAATCAGATGTGTTCAAATTTTTTCTCTTCCTTCCCACTCGCGTGAAGCAATTCCAATCGCTTTTTCTACAAAAAAATAAATTGGTGATACTTTATCACAGGAAAATTTTCATTCCCACTTTTTATATTAGTATAATGAAGGATTTCTTTTATCATGTTTATTTTATGATGAAACATGGCGTCCTTTGGCAAAAAATGCCGTCAGCTAAAACGCGCATCCGTCCTGCTCAGCTCTGCTTTCCTCATGGGCTTTAGGCTGCATGCTGCACAATTGATCTACTGCCGGCCCACTATTTCGCTGCCCATTGCTGCAACATTGAGCTTACCAGCCCAACAATGTTGGAGGCTCCGAGCCCAGTTTGGATTTATCTCCCACATTCATCAACCGTATGCATAAGTTGCACTGTGTAGTGTATTACCGCGCTTTAGGATACATGTACTAGGTTAAGTAAACGATTTCACCTTCATGCCAAAATGTTCAAAAAGATAATGTTCTGAGCTCCTAAAGAAGACAATATAAGTTATTCCGAGAACCAAACAAATTTTTCCAAGGAAACAAAATAATGCCCTTAGCAATTCAAAAAAATCCAAGGAGGAAAACATTCAAATAAAAACCATTATTCTGAGAAACAAGAACTTGTTTCAAAATAAAGATGAAATGTTATGAGTAAATAAAAGAATCATGAAATATATGGGATGTTTTTTTCCCAGTCAATAACAAAAATTTTCTTATAGAACCCATAGTTTATTGATGGGGTGTCATTTGGTTGGATGCGGTGGCCTTAGACTGCGTTAGGATTTATACCACACAATCCAAGCTAGCATTAACATATGCAATATTTTGGTGTGTTTGTTGTCCTCCAACTGCATGTTGCGTTTAGCAATATCCTATTTGGTTGCTTACATTATGTTCCATGTGGTACATCCATGTTCTAGGGTTATGTTTGGTTTGGGGGATGAGATGTTTGTTTTTATTTTCTAGGATATGATGATCCTATCGTTGGTGGTGGGGGAGTTATCTTATGGGGGCCCAGTCAATCGTAGTGGTCTATCTTGGGTAGTGGATTATGGAAGCTATCTTACGGGCATGAGAAGCTATCCATAGTAGGAGCTACTACTCTACTCTGACTAGTCAGAGCTAATCAACCAATTTATGTAAGCTTTAACCAATATATGACTCTTTTAGTTTTTAATAATTAAGAAATGCATGGTTCCACTTGGAGTAGCATGCTAGGGCTAGTAAAAACAAAAAAATTGATGTCACCACAAGTACAAACATTTTGAAACTTAAAAATTAGTTTACAAAATAAGCACCTAAATTTAATTCTGACCACACGATTGTCCTTCTTACAATAAATGCTTAAGCAAGATCCAACTTCATTATATTTAGATATTACATAGAAGAACATTATTGTTTTCTCATGAAGGTAAACTTTTTTGTTATTATTAAGTGGATAGTGTTATAGGTTCACATGAAAGGGTTTCTTCCACAAGAAACTTACTTTAGCCTAGGGAAGAATATTCTAGGTTTATTGCTCGCTGATAACAATATTATTGTTGTTAAGAATGATATTTCTCATGAAGGTAAATTTTTTTTTTGTTTATTGTTAAGTGGATAGTGTTATAGGTTCACATGAAAGGGTTTCTTCCACGAGAAACTTACTCTAGCCTAGGGAAGAATATTCTAGGTTTATTGCTAGCTGATAACAATATTATTGTTGTTAAGAATGATAATATTCTAGTTTAGAAGGGTAATATTTTAGCTTCATTAGAATAATATTCTAGCTTCATGAGAATATATTTTTAGGTTTATATAGGAGAATAATATTCCAAGACAAGGATAATAATGTTCCAGGTTTAAACAACAATATTTTAGCTTTGAAGAGAGTATAATAATTCAAGGAGGCAATATTTTAGGTTCAAGAGAATAAAAATCATGACTGAGGAAAATATTATGTAATGTTTATATGAATGATATTTTGAACTATTATAGAAAATAAAAAAGAAGAGAAAGAAATAAATAATAATATCCTAATTCAGTAGAATAATGTTTTGTTCTACGAGTGGACATAAAATAAAAAAATAAATACACAAAAAGTTATCAAAAACATAGAAAATAAAGGATGAAATTAAAATGAAATTATAGCTCAAGAGAATAATATTTTAGTTAGTAGAACAACATTCCATGTTTATGTGATCAATATTCCAAGATCTATAATTACCAAATATGTCAGTATCTATATAAGTATTCAAGGTTTAGAAAAAAAATATTATTTCCCAAGAGTAAAAACTGAGGAAAAGGTAAAATAAATAAAATTAAAATGACAAAAGTTTAAAAATAAGAAATACATATATAGAAATAAATATTTTGAAATACAAAAAGAATAGTGTCAAGCTAGTTACTTGGAGTGTTGGGCCAAAACAAATAGAAGCGATGAAGTTGCCCATGATGGCTACTATGGGTGACAATGGTCACGGCCAGAATAGGTAACTTGGACGGGCCGTAACATTGATTATGCCATAAAAAGTGTACTACTTGATCGAAAATAAAAAATATACAATACCATGTGTCCCATCCAAATAGCCATGGTTTTATCAGAAAGAGAAGCAAGTACGTCGTAGCTATCATTTTATGACTTATGTATGGTTAATATCATGAATTCATGATGCCTCGGTGGATACTGCTCACAGCGTTGATGATGCCTTCGATGGGTACACCCATGATTGTCATCAGGAGGTTGCACGGTCCCGTTTGATCACGCACATGTGCCATGACACGTTTTTATGGATCAGGTCATGCCCTCCGACAGAATGTAGGTCATCAACTTTTCTAACTTTGACATATATATACAATACTCCCTTTATCCCAAATTATAAGTTATTTCAAAAAATTTGAAGAGTCAAAAATTTTAAAGTTTAACTAAAATTATAAAAAAAACATAAATATTTATGATATCAAATAGGTATATGATGAAAATATAACTAATAAAGAATCTAGTGATATTTAGTTGGTGTTATAAATATTATTATTTATTATATAAATTTAGTTAAACTTGAAAACTTTGACTCTCTAAGATTCTTAAAATGATTTATAATTTGGGATGGAGGAAGTATTTAATAATAGACTTTTTTATAAATTAAGTAAATTAAGTCAATTTCTCCTAGTCAAACCATTTTAAAATTGACTGAGTTATAAAACAAGCACCAACATTTATAATTTTAATTAAATTTGTATTAGTAGATACATCATAAAAAATATTTTTGTATAATATACTCATTTGGTACATGAATGTTATTACCCTTTTCTATAAAGTTGATCAAACTCAAGATAGTTTGATTTAGGATGATTTTAAGAATGGATTTGTTTTGGAATATAATTAGAGGGAGTGAGTATTTATTTGATGTTGTAGATGTTTTTTTTTTTTTTTGTAAACTCAGTTAAAATTAGAGAAAAGAAGTTTGAGTCATGCTAAGACTAAAACATCCAACTTTTTTAAAATATGTGGAGGATACCAAATGAAAGGTTTAAAATTATAATACGAAACTAGGATTTCAGTCTGCATTTGACTATTAACTAGAAATGCAATGGCAGATGATAAGCCCTGAATTGATCCGTGCAATTATCACGCGGGGACACAGGATTTGGTAGGGAGCCACTTGCCGTGTACAAAGTTTCGAAGTTTGGTTAGGGCCACTTCCATCGATCCATCCCATCTTCTACTACTGTTGCATTGTCAACGCACAATTATTATTACACAAAGCTTGCAGCATCTACAAGTTATACCGTCCAAAACCCAGCAGTTTTCGTATTGGCACTTTCTAGGTCGTGCCGTGATTTTCCCTGAAACATAGGAGCACCTTTTAATTTCTCCGTCTTGGGATCCAGTCTCAGATATAACTTTTGTAAGTAATGATGATATATATGAGAGAATAAAACCTACTTAACACCGCCAAACGTTTGGCGGAGTCAGGTTTCAAGTGTCAATCGTAGACATTTCTAATAAATTTACAAAACATCTATAAATAAAACAAATAAAATTATTATTAGGCTGAGTTAAATGACTTAAAAAAAGTAAAGCGATCAATAATTCAAAACGGGAGAAGTTCATGATGTGTGTCAATATGTCGACAACATACACACATACTCGCTCAATCTCTTTTTAACTGTTGTTCTCGTTATCTAAGAAGTCAAACTTACTCAATTTTGATCAAACATATGTTAAATCTATTTGTATAATAAATATCACATGTCGAACGACGGCGGTGAGGAATTACGAGATTAATGGGCTAAAGGAGAAGCGGGGCGCGCGTGAGCAGGGGGGGCAGCGGCTGCCCTAGCCGCCGCCACCGGACACCGCCACGCGCCGGGGAGAGGGGAGCCAGCGCGCGGCCGCTCCGCGACGTCATCGCCCACAGTCGCCACTCGTTACCTTTTTATTATTATTATTTAAAGAATTAAGATTACATAAACTGGAAATTAAGTCCGTGTTCGATAAGGGCTCTATAAATAATAAGTCATTGTAATCGGATCCAATCAAAAAAGTAATTGGGGGTAATTCCGTTATTTCCAATCTCACGTGCCTCCTCCCTCCCCTCACCTCTCCCCTGCGCCACGCGCCCCCCCGCCGCCTGTGGCTGACGCCCCCAAGGGCGCCGCCCCCCCCCTCCTCCTCTTCCCTCCTCTTCCGATCCACTAGCCCAAATCCACCCCCCGCTACATGTGTTACAATAAACTTATTTGGAAATATAAATGATGTTAATATTTTCACAAATCTAGTCAACTTTTATTACGTGATAAATGAAACTAAGCTAAACTAGGTTTCAAATGAACACATGCATGATAAATCTTATATGGAAATGAATTGCAGACAAATTAAAGGTGTGGATGAGGATGAAGTGTATGTGAGAATTGGCAATTCAAAATCTATCATAACCGGACAAAAGATTACAAATAAGTGTCATTTTATGAATAATTGTGTTAGAATACGTGGAATGAGAGAATAAATATAATCCTTTTTCTGTTATCGGTGGACCCTAATTTTGTCAACAATTCTAACACTTCCATCTCTTGAAAGAACACTGACCGATGAACTTGGTGACCAATTTCCAAACTCCTAATTAACCACATAACCACTCTTCTTGTTCTTGCATCTACGTATGGACCATCTCATCACCAGGCTCTTATGGATTGAGGGTACTATGGATTCAAAATCTGTGTATGAGTATAATAAGGCAAGAAGGCAACTCTCTCATGACACTCGTCACTGATCAGCTATAAGCTATTGATCGGGGACAAATCCTGTGCACTGCAACTAGATAACACCGATGCCACATCTATGTGAGACGCCCAAAGCAAAGGGGGGATTGGGCATTATCAATCTCAGTATTCAGAATGATGCACTCTTGCTCAAATTTCTGCACAAATTCTACAGCAAAGCTGACCTGCCTTGGGTAATCCTCATTTGGAGTGGATATTACTCTAGTAAAGTACCTCATGCTGCTAGGGAAGTTGGGTCTTTTTGGTGGAAGGATGTACTAAAATTGAGTACCATCTTCAGAGGCTTTGCTAGATGTTCATTGGGAGGTGGAAAAACAGTGACATTCTGGGATGATCTTTGGACTGATTTTGTCCTCTCCCAACAATTTCCTAGCCTCTTCACCTTTGCAAATAATGTAGATATCAGTGTTGATGAGGTTATGCAAGCTGAGGACCTTGAGAGCATCTTTAACTTGCCTCTGAGCCTTGAAGCTTTCATGGAGCTGCAGGACCTCAAGGATCACCTTCAAACTCAAAACTTTGATGATCAGACCAAAGATAGTTGGACATATCAATGGGGCACCAATATATACTCGTCCAGTAAATTCTATAAGCTTGTATTTCAGAATGTACCAGCACACCCAATTTTCTCGTGGCTCTGAAAATCAAAATGCATCCCAAGAGTTAAGTTTTTTGTCTGACTGGTGCTAGTTGACAGACTCAACACAAAGTCCATGCTAAAAAAAGGCATTACTTCAATGAAGATGATGATATAACCTGTGTGCTTTGCAATGCTCACATAGAGGAAGACCTGAATCACCTCTTTTTCAGCTGCAATTTTGCTGTCAGTTGTTGGAATAAGATTGGATTCGTCTGGAACATGAATGTGAGTATAATTCCAAGGGTGGTCGAAGCCAAGCAGCAACACAACCTTACTTTCTTCATGGAATCCGCTCTTATTGGAGCTTGGGAAATCTGGAAGATGAGAAATGATAAAGTTTTCAGGAATGGCAGAGTGCGGTTAGATCTCTAGTTTAGTAATTTTAAGAACCAATGTCGCTTCCAATCACTTTGCTTTAGCTCTGATCTCAGAGATGCTTTCTGTGCTTGATTAGATGCTTTCAGCTAATTTCCCTATAAGAACTCTTTTATCCTTGTTTATAAAAAATAGAAAATGAAGTGCTGTGGGATCTCCCCCACAGTTTTTGCCTTAAAAAAAATGAGACTAGTTGTACATGCCACTTGTTCGATTTCTTTTTTGTTTGAAATGAAGGTTCGAATGGTTTGGCGACCAATAGTCTATCTAGTCTCTAGTGGTCAGCTGATCTGCACATCCAGCATTTTAAATTAGCAACATATTAAGTGCAAACTAACCTCTCTGTAAAAATCTATGCAAACCACGATAAAAAAGTCGTCTAAATTCACCATAAAAATCACACACGTAGATGATATGATGATACACAACCTTGTAAAATATCTTTTCCAAATTCGACTTTATTTGTGAGATATAAAAATAAAAAATTTCAAGCCATAAAGTTGTTCAAATGATTTGTTAGAAAGTTGAAAATGTTGTTTGAAGTAGTTAAATTTTGAAATTCAAATTTTGAGTTGATAAAACCAAGGCACATGAAAAGATGACTAGATGAATGTTGTAGATCTCAAAAAGTTAAGCAACTTTGTAGTTGATAATGTTTTCATTTGAATATGAAAAATCATGTTTGAATGTCTCAAGTTTGAAATTTAAATTTTTAAAATAATCTTTTTTAAATGACCTCAGATAGAGAAATAACCAAAATAAATGTTTTAGATCTTCAAAAATTATGAAACTTTGTAATTGACAACCTTTTGATTTGAAATCATCGTGCCAAAGAAAATTATGTTGACTATCTTAAATTTAAAATTTATTTTTTTCAAATGACATCGGATCGAGAAATGGCCAACATGAAAGTTGCAGTTTTAGAAGGTAGAGGGGGGGAGCGCGTGAGGGTGAGGTTGTAGGTTCAAACCACAGCAAAAGCAAAGTCGCCTATACAAATCGGGTATTTATAAGCCACAGTTGTTTAGGGACAGCTGACAAAACCACCTCTACAAAGCCATTATATTTCATTTAGGCAACAATTTTAGACAATCAACTAGTAGTAAATTGAAAGGACAACTCACTAGATTCTAACTTCTTTTAAATCAAACAACGGTAAAATTACATGTTTACATGTTGCATGAATAACAACAAAAAAAATTAGGCAAATGAGATATAACAAAAGATGTGCATAAAAAATAGATAAAATATTTTATATTTTTTTGAACTGTAAAATATTTTATTGTCTCCTTATACTGAATCTACGGTGCAAGCTCTGGCCGGTGGAGCGGGCCACGTCAGCAAAAAATCAGAAAGCGTTGAATGTCCATCGGATGGCTCAAGCACCGGTCAAGTGTACTGTTCATGGGCGCAGCAATGGGCGTTTCTAGACTCTACATCGCGCCTCGTGCCTTGGGTCAAGGGCTTCCGCACATGGCGGCGAGCACCTCCCCATCGCCCTCCACCCCTCCCGCCTCACTGTCCCCGGCCCCGCCGCTGTCGCGCGGCATTGCGAGCCGATGCCGCAATGTCGATGCTTGTGGCGAGCAGGCCACAACCCGCCTCCCGTGGAGCAGCGACTGCATCGTGCCCGATGTAGCTCGCGGTCGGCCAGCCATTGCGCCGTGGCCGACCCTCCCGCCACCGCCCCCACACGTCCCAGCCAGCGCCCCGCGATCCGCCCTCGGCCGGCCGGTTTCGGGTTGGAGGACAACATCGACAACCTGCAGCAGCTGTGACCATCAAGATCGCCAAAGCCTCACCACCATTCGAGATTTCGAGTTGAGCCCGAGCACGCGATGGAGGGTGCCAAAGACGACGCCTCTCCACACGGGCACCACCGGGGAGCACCGTCGGGGGACGTCGGAGCCAAAACCGCCCCGCAGGTCAAGGCTGGAGCTCGGGACACCGCCGCTCTTTGCCTTCCCACCGCCCTCGCCTTTGTCGTGGCGCCGCCAAACTCGCTCCGATCTCTCCCTCAGCGCCCGCCCGGCTAACCTGACGGGGCCGCTGACGCCGGAGCCCCGCAGCCGCTGCCGCTGAAGAATTGCCGCCCGGACGCCGCGCTTCCGCCGAAAGCGCGCCCCGCCCATGCCGGAGCCAACCAACCGGGTCCCCCCTGCTCTCCCCTCCCTCCGAGCGCTCTCTCTGCTCTCCCTCCCTGAAACGAGAACGCCGACACCCCCCACTGCAGCTAAGCGACGCCACTACTGCTCTCCCTCCCTCCCTATCCCTCCTCTCTTCCTCCCTCTCTCTCCTTCCCTCTATTTCTTTTCCCCGTCTACTTCTGTCGAACGGAAGAGGATGAGGACGGGCCGCCCGTGGCATCCTATGCCGAGCAGGCCACGTCGTTGAACCCAATAGGGATGCACCACCTCGCCACATGGGCCCCAAACGTCAGTAACTCTAAGCCCTCACTCTTAGTCCCTAAACGTGGTCCACAAAGACCAAAGAAAGGGGGTGGGCAGTCTACCGATCGGTTTTATAGAAAATATACATGCAATATTTATAGAAAGGGGGTGGGCGTAGTAGGGCGCGGGTCAGACCTAACTGTCTGGGATCCATGCTTCAGCCGCTGTAGTGCAGGAAAATGCTAGGTGCACACGGGAAATATACACAGTAGATTAAATGGTAAGCTTTTTAATTATATAAAAACTTCTAGAAAATTTTTAAATAAACTAGAATCACTATAAATCATATCTATATTTGCCATTGCCTTTTCATTAGCTAGAATGGTAGAAATAATTTACTTGTTTGTTTCCATTCACATTTTATCGATAAACCTTAGTAAATTATACCTTGCCCGTTTTAATTTCAAATCTCAAAATTCTTGCACCATAAATTTTCTAAAATAAAATCCTACATATTAAAATGCCTTTTTCTAATTTTAGTGCCCATTCAAATTCTAGAAATGATTGCTTTTCTTTTCTTTAGATATAAAGTTCCACGATTTAGTGAACGTGATGCCAATAAATCCATACTACGAAATCTGAACCGACTGCCATTACACTTACCATCACTAATTTGATGATCAGATCGCATGAGGAGACTCAAGGGACCGGATTGCTATGATGTGACCATGTTCTCAGTAATGTTCGAAAGCAAGATGATTCAACTTCAAAATCATCATAAATCTAATCTCGGAGCTCAAGTGCTAAACCTTTCGTAGTAATGGTAAAAAAGATGCTAAGCTGGTGAACTCCATGGAAGGCGCGGCTAGTGTTTTATTAAACACTAACGATAGCGGATGAAGCGACGCCGTATCCATATTTGTACCCTTGCTAGAATCTTCTCGTACCTGGACGGCTGGACCGTAGATAGAGTTTTGTATCCACAGTTTGAGTGCAACAGCACGGTTCGTCATCCACAGTCTCTAACACCGTGGTGAGATGGGTGATCTAGGCCGAAGGAAAGCTGCCCGGGCAGGTGCAGTGCAGACGACATGATTTCCCCCCTGCCGACCGGCGACCGCGACGCTTTGCTGAGCGCGCACACCCCACCACCCCCGACCCGAATAAACCTCTGGAACGCTGCCCGGCGGGGGCCGTGCCCGGGCCCCAGGCATCCTGCCCGCCCGCACGCAACTTTTCGCAGCGCGCCAGCGCCTAATCATGCGCTCGCCAGGGCCGGCCGGCCGCCCGGGGGGTGTCCTCCGCTCGCCATTTCCATACAAAAACGCCCTTCCCCATATGCGTGCAGCGTGCCTGCTTCTCTCTTCTCCCTTCGTCTCTGCCTCGCCTCGTCGTCGCTCCCGGTCCCGGCGTGCTGCACCGTCCCCCCGCCGTGCTGGTCGTAGCTTGGTGAGCTGCGGACTGCGGTTGCACTGCACTTGCACCGCGCCAAGGGCGGCAGCCGCAGCCGTGGGCTGGCTCTCGCGGCGCCTGCTACTTTCCGATTCCGTGGGATGGACTCCGGCAACAGCGCCAGCCTGCAGTCGTCCAGCGGCGGCGACGACGACTTCGACTCCAGATGCGGTGCCGACTCCTCCTCGCCGCTCTCCGCCCTGCTCCGGCAGCCGCCGCCGTCATCCGTGCAAGGCTTCGGCGGCTGCGGCGGCGGCTCCTTGATCTACGGCCTCCAAGAGCTCCGCACGCCGCCGCTGTCCCAGTCCCACTGGTGCTCGTCGACGACGGCCGCGCCACTCCCCGCCGGCGCAGAGGCCTCGGTCTCACCGCCGTCGCTGCCCGTCCATGGTGCAGGTATGTCAGCCCCTGCAGCCGACGAGCAAGCTGACGCAGCCCCGGCCCAGGCCGCAGCGCCGGCGCCGCCGCGCGGGGTCGAGGAAGCGGGCGCGGGCGTCGCGCCGCGCGCCCACCACGGTGCTCACCACCGACACCTCCAACTTCCGTGCCATGGTGCAGGAGTTCACCGGTATCCCCGCCCCGCCTTTCGCCGGCGGCGGCGGCGCGACCACGCGCTCCCGCTTCGACCACCTCTTCCCCCTGCGCACCGCCACCACCGCCGCCGGGACCGGGAGCGCCGCCACGCTCCCGCAGTACCTCCTCCGCCCCTTCGCGCAGAAGCTGCACGCGTCGTCCACGCCCTACCCGCCGAGCTTCGCCTCGCCCTCCACGTCCGCACCGGCGCTGGCCAACGTCTCCATTGCGCCTGCTTCCACCACCGCCCCGGGCGCGACGGCCGTGGCGTCGTCCAGCGACAGCTACCACCAGTTCACAGCAGCGTCGCCGTCCGCTCTCCTCGGGATGCAGCAAGATCACGGCAGCAACAGCTACCACTCGCTCCACCAGAGCTCCTCCCTCGCCGACGCCAAGTACGCTGCGCACCCAGCGTTCGACCGCGGCATAGCGCCGCCGCCGCCGCCGTCGTCCGCCACGAGGCTGCAGGACCCGGCACACTTCTTAGGTCTCACACACGACGTCATGGTGGCCTCCCAAGGGCAGCACGCGCACTTGCACCCGCGCAACGGCGACGAGCTGTCCGGCCTGGTCGGGGGCGCGTCCGTCACCGGCTCCGGCGGCTGCAAGGCTACGTACTCTTCGACGCGGCCTCTGCTGGAGCGCAGTCGGCGTAAGCCGTCGGCCGACGTCTCCACATCGACAACGACGGCGGCGGCCCCGGTGGCGGGAACGGCGGGCATGAGAACGCAAGCAGGCGTCGTCGACTCATGGGTCTGCACATCAGATTAGGCTACTGATTAATTTACTTGTTTATTATTTCTAAGAATCCAATTGAGTACATGATGCGAGCAGATTTTGGTTTGTCGTGGCTGCTAGTGGTAGCTACTTTCACATGAAAATACTTTGTTTCTGTTCTTGAATATGCATGCATATGCTAGTAAAGGTTAATTAATAACTAGACCAAATAAAAAGACTACTTTCTTTGGTGGTATAACAATTTGCCACTCCACCCTCTAGCTAAGAGTATCTCCATCAGTTTGAGCAAATACAATCTCTTTTACCTAAAACCGTTAGCTTGAATTAAATAAAAAAATAAGCACCAACATTATTTATTTTTTAGTCTCTAAAGAGTTTCACTCTCTTCCTCAAATAAAAGGGAGGAACAACCAACAAGTTTTCTAAATTTCCTTCCTTGCCCACTCAGTGTCATCCCAGGCAGCTATGCCACCGCCCGGGGATCAGGGGAGAAGAGAAAGAACCGGCCATGGGGAGAGGGGAGAGAGATAGGCAACTATTAGCAACACTTTGTCTCTTCTTCCCTATTCCGGTGTATTTACTCAAAAGAAAATTTTCATAAAAGATAAACTGCTGCAAAGTTCAAACGAAAATTTTCTTTATGTAAAAGAACACTATAATTTGCTAGCGAGGTCCCAATGGACCTGTAAAAACTTCAGGCTCTGCTAGTCGAGGAGAACAAGTGAAGAAAAAAAATTGACCCACTTAACTGTTGAAAGAAATACATTGTCTCAATGTAGAAACCGTCCAGAAAATTATAGAAACCATGTTTTCTCAATTTTTAGCAAATTTTAAAGGGATGAAAAAGGGTATCTGGTTGAGGGGAGCACTACTGGAAAATCCAGATTTGCCGAGTGTTTACTATTTTGCCAAGTGTCAAAACGCGGACACTCGGCGAAGAGCTGCTTTGCCGAGTGTTAGGGACAAAACACTCGAGGGAGGGAGGGTTGGTGTTCTAAAAGAAATTAAGAGGAGGAAAAAGGTTATCAGGTTGAGGAGGAGGCCAGTTGGATGGCCTCGCATGATATGAGCAGGAGGCGAATTGAAGGGGGGACAGCCCTTTTAATTTGTCATGCATTATCAGTACTATGTATCGACAGTACTAGCTTAGTTAAACGCTTGATGCAGCGATCGTGTGCCTGTCGTCCTTGAACGTGCTGGATGGCTGCCGTCTCTCTCTCGTGCTTTGCTTTCCTCACACGCAACGCAGATCAAGCCGCTGCTGCTAACTGCTGGTTGATAACTTGATATGGTAGGTAGAGTGCAGATAGATGATGCTAGCTCCAGCGTGAGAGCGATTAGAGAGAGATAGAGACGCGCGTGCGTGCGTGCGGGTGATGTGTGTCGATCGTCTGTTGTCGACCAGCAGTGTCCTCACCTGCTTCCATTGATGCGCTCCGTCATTTCGTCGTCACATCAGATAATGAACACACGGCTCATGGGCATTGCAGTTGCAGTTGCAGGCGAGCGAGAGCGATTAGCGGCGAGGTTTACAGCGGGTTTAACCACTGCACATCACAGAGGTAACGACAGATCTATAGAGCTCCAAAAGGACTTGTGAGGCCCTACGTAGGGTTCGCGGCCACATGAGCTCAACAGTGCACAAGAACAAAAAGGAAGGAGCTTTTTGTCAGAAAAGATTTCTTTTGGCCATAGATGATAGATCTTTCGTGTTACCTACTTTCACATGGGAGCGAGAACCAACCAAAAAAAAAAGCAAGATGAGTGAATAGGTTGCACTCTCTGTGAGAGAAGAGGGTGGGGTGGGGGGTAGAGCGGGAGGGAGCGCGCCAACAACCGTATCTCCTCGAGCTCACCAATGTATATCTGTATATTTTTAAATGTTAGTACGGCTTATATATATATATATAAAATAATTCGCAAAAAATACTGTATATAGAAATGCATGCATGATAGGCACACCGATCCAACGATGACGTGTGACGTGTCCGACTCCAATTTAATTTTAAAACGACGGCCGGCCAGAAACGTGTCTACGTATAGCCGTATAGTGATCAAACTATTTACGTACGGAACGGAACCTTAGTTTCATTTATTATCTGCCGACAGATGTTGAGCAAAAAAAAAAAATGTTAACAATTTTCATCCGTCCAGTTGTGGCAGATTTGAGCTCCTTTCTCCATCAATCTCTTCTTCGATTAGGAGGAATTTGCTAGGCTATCATTGCGGCTTAGGCTTGGGCTTGGGCTTTCCGGTCTTATTAGCTAGCTAGTTAGTTGACCTAGTGGTGGTGGCAGCGGGTGGGACAGTGAGACAGCGGTGACAACATATTGGCCTTGTCGGATCGACGAGATGACAACGCGTGGGGTGTCGTAACTAGACAGCCTACAAGTTATAGCGAGGGAGTGGTGGTGGAAGCGTAGCGCCAACAAAGAGAAAAAAAAGTGAAAAAAAACTAGGGCAGTACCAGGGGCAGGGAGGAGTTGGGGTTGTGACATGAAAACGCAGGACATTTTTTGTTTTATCTTAAAGTCAATTTTTCATTCCCATTAAACTTATAGAAAATAGTTATCAACTTTTATTTACTGTATCAATTCAATTTCATTTTCTATGAAAATGTGAGAGACTTGCGTGTCATTTTATTAAGTAGAAATGATCGAGGTTCAAAATTACAATAATATATAGCTTTGCTCTTCCTAGGTACACCACACATAGCGCTCTGCCTCTAAGAGGATTACTCACTAAATAGACTCCCTGGCTTCGAAGCACCAGCTTCAAACTAAAAAATGTTTAACGAACTTTGGTCTGGACTACAATATCTTGAATTCTAAAAGCTAAAAGAGTGCTCTCCTCATCCTAAAAAAAAGATACAATTATAGAATAGTACAAAGTTAAATCATCTTGAGTTTGACAAAAAAAATAATTTTAATGGTACCAAATAAGTAACATTATATTACCGTGAAATGTATGTTTATACCAATTGAATATTTTGATATTATTTTTTATAATCATTTAATCCTAAGATAATTTGACTAAGAATTGAGGTAGAACTGTATCAGCTATGGGATGGATATAATATAATATAATGCAAGGTAAGAGAGGTAGGGATCTTCCATATGTCCCATCCGAGGGTCATAAGTTCGACTGGTTTTGGACCACAGAATGTCATAAGACAATGGGTAGATATTTTTTTGGGCGGTTAAGAACCATCCATCTTGTTATCGTGCTGTTCATATGTTAACCGGCTGTGAGTTTTTTATTTGATGTGAACAGCATACTGTGGAACCTGCCAGCAGCGCAAGAGATTGTAACGTTGACCATCAGTCAATCAGGTCGTAGTAACGTCCTTTTCATGTTCATGTGGTCCTCTCTACCTGACTGTGTCTCACCACCAGTCTCTCGTCTCTGTCTGAAAGGGGCACCTAGGTCTGAAAAATGATCTTACTATGATTACTCATGTCGTGCTGCGTCTCTGCAGCGATATAAGCCTGGTGATTACAGTATAATAATGTGGTGCTGAAAGAAAGCCTAAAACCTAGATGTAAAGGTGGCTCGATTAATTACTACATCCCGAACTCCTTTTCGATGATAATGCAAATCTATGGATACAGGGAAAAGCATATGGATGATTACTGAACTTAGGTCCCTATTCTGCGTGCTGTGTAGTCCCTGAGACAAGCATGTGAGCCCTTTGTGGTGGTGGCAAACTGGCAATGGCAGCAGCAGGCATCATGGGTGCCCATGGCAGCGAATAATCAGCTGCGTTGCAATGATGCCTCTCTACTCTCTTCCTGCTCGATCTCTATCACTTGTCTTCTGCTGCGTCGTCCTTGCGGCTATATTATTTCCAATCTCGTCATGTGAGTGCGTGATCTCTCCATGGTTGATTGATTGCACATACTGGGCATGCATGGCTGTCCGTGCCACCCTCGAGTTTACCATCATCCCTTGCTCCTCCGTGCCACTCTTTTTCATTTCCGTTTATAAGATGGCTTATCAAACATTTAAATAGTATTTTTTAAAAAATCAGTTATTTTAGTTTATCACCTAACTTGTAAGTCCTACCAACCATCGTTTTAGATTTTTGTACCATAAATTTAACTTGATTTATAGAAAATACTTACATATATACAACATTTGTATCTTCAAATAAATGTATTAAAAGTTAAATTTATAGATCTTTTCAATGATACTAATATTAATACTTTATATATAGTCAAAGTAATTGATCATTGGGAAACCAAAACGACAGTCTCTTTTTTGGATGGAGGATATAGGTTTTGAGCCAATCATAAAAGATACTCTCTCTGTTATAAGTTATTCGCTTTGACTTTTTTAAAAGCATTTTACTGTATCTAGTATAGGTTGAAAATGGACATACCAAAAAAATTCAATGACTTATTGTCACACCCAAATTTGAAGGAACAAATAGGATGTATAAAAAAGACTCATGTGCGCCCCAAGATCAGTCGCACACACAAGTTGACAAATTACATAAAGTATCATCACGAATGAATATTTATCACATAGTCTTAATCAATAATAGTAGCAACTAATAGAGATAACTCCGAACGCAGCAACTCCACACAGGGACGAACATTGACTGGTTGACAACAAGCCTAATACTCAAAGCGATAGTCCTCATTCCCATCATCATCTGAAACATAACCTGAAGTATTGTGATATTGCAAGGGTGAGCACATGTCGTACTCAGCAAGCATAACTAGGGGTTCATGAGGCTCAAATAAAACTAGGGGTTCATGAGGCTCAAATAAAGCTGACACTGGTTTACTGCATTTAGCTTTTTATTGTGTAACATTTAAGGCATTAATAGCAAAAAGGTAGTAGCAATCCCCATAACCACATGATCAGGTGAACAAGAATAAAGAATAGTACATAAACAGCATATAATAAATTCATAACTCATTCTCAAAATTCATTATCATCATCCATCAGTGAATATCTATTCCCTCAGTTTTTCGGGCCACCCGTATCCGTGGACACGGCTAGTATACCAGATTATTAAACTCTGCGCAGAGGTGTACACTTTCACTGTGAGTCATAATTTCTAATGCATTGGGTTAATTACTCCCAAAATATCAAAAATCATATAAAGCTACTCAATGGTTCGTCTAACAAGTTAGGGTCATTAGATTCACTCGGCAAGGGAATATAGGGCCTTTCTTCCAAATGGCGCAATGACCCGCAGCCTACACTCATGTGGACAGAAGCCGCAATATAATCAGCTCGCAAAGCCATTCTTACGCCAATTAAGGTAACCGCTAACAAGCTAGAAAAGGTCCATTAAGCAACTAGAGCCAGAACCATATAGCCCTCACAGCTGTACGATTTGTCCTAGCTTTTGCCAAAGGATAAGTCCTTATGGAGGGTCAAGAATATCCAGCAAAGGCTAGAAATCTTCTTACCCTTCTTGTCCATGTCACCAAATTCATCTTTTAATATTTATGCATAATCTATAATTCATGTTACAAGATCATGGTTATAATCAGCACTAGCAGGCACTACCCATATGCATATATCCCGAGGTTATCAAGGTATCTAATAATCAAGACTAGGTCATCCTTAATAGGAATTCAAGACACATGCACATGAAGTATGGTGTATTAGTGAATAGGTAACAAGGAGGTCCCAAGCTATACTTGCCTTGATCAAAAGTGTCCTGCTGGTACTGCTGATCTTGTTTGAAGAATTGCCTCTGGTCGTTCACGAAGTGCTCACCGTCTATACAACAGCAACAATCAAGCATCCATAGGCAAACATACACGAAGCAAACAAGCTATTATTAGAACAGTACACCAAACAGTATAAAAACAAATTTAAAAACCTATAAAATTAATCTATACGTCACTACGATCACAAAAAGCATAAATTGTACAAAAATCGAATTTAAAATAAATAAGATATGATTTACCGAAGATTTCTTATAGAAGGATAAATAATTAACTAAGTCTAGAAAATAAATATTCTCCAACCTACTGGAAAACAGTAACACTACATAGAGCTCGAAATAACGAAACTAACGCAATTTGAACGGATCAATTTGGAGTTAAAATGGAGATTTTATAAACAAAATAAAACAGTGGCAGTTCTGTAATTTTCTGGAAACCGGAATTACAAATTAAAATAAATCAGAATTTGGAATTTAGAATTGGTCAAGGACGGCGGGCATGAATTCGAAGAAATCTAGGGTCTCTTTAAGAAATCTGCATGAAGGGGTATGGAGAGCTCTTGGCCCTTGATCTGAAATCTAATGGCTTGGATTAGATGGTGGAGGAAGGCTGGAAAGCCTGCTGTCCAAGAACAGGTAGACGACGCGGCGGCCACCATTGTTGCCGGCCTGGAGCTCGCTGATCTTGCGATTCTGAGCACCATTGACCAAGGGAAAAATACCAGGAGAGAGAGGAGGGAACGGCGACCTCACCTAGCGCAACCTTGATGGCTGGGAACGATCAGAGAGGGGTGCAGCTCGTGGGGCAACCTTCAGCTTCCTGTGAACGTGGGCAAAGAGCTGTGATCAACGGGGAGCGAAAAAAAAAATAACGAGGACAGCATGGACATGTTCAATACCAAGGAGAGGAGCCCGGCAACGTGCTGCAGACGCCGGAGGAACCTCCGATGGCGCGAACAGCGGTGACGACGGAACTTAGGGCTGGCGTCGCTTGCAAACTCGGAAGAGGCGGCTGCTGCGTGTAGATGGAAAAAGGAAATTGCAGGGACGATCAGCGGCTTATATAGGGCGGCCTAGGTGTGGAAAGCATGACCAAAACCCTTGGAAACCGGCTTGGGTGCGGGCGTGCGTGGCTTGGTGCCGGTCGAGTCCGACTCCAGCACCAACCGGAGGAAAGAGGTGACACTGTAGGCAGGGTCCTACATGTCAGTCAAAATAGAAAAGAAGAGGAGGAGGGCAGCGCCGGCAATTGCTGCTGGGCAGCATTGGGGGGCTTGGGCCTGCTACTTGCCGAGGAGCCGGGCTGCATAGAAGGCCAGCGGCAAGCACAGCTAGACAGCCTTCTAGCCGAGAGACAAGGAGAGGAAGAAATCTCTTTTTTTTTCTGAAACTGAATTTTCCAAACAAGCTTTTCAATTCAGTTCTGAAATTTCAGAAAAAGAAAACTAACAGTACCAAGGAAAATATGCAGCAGCATGTATGCATAAGCATGTTCCTAACCTTACGATAGATTTTAATTTAACAAAATAATTATTTCCTAGGTTGAGATGCACACAAAATTACATAATTAAATCAGATTGAGCTATTTCAAAATAATGCAATTTTTCAGGTGTTACACTTATAATTTAAAATAGAGAAGAGTGTGGTCTACTCCTTTTTTAAAATTTACAATTTTTAGGCAGTCCAAAATCCCTTTTTTTCTCAGGTGATAGTAAATACCTTAAGGATGAAAGGGGACATCGAGTTATGAAACCTACCATATAATTACCTAGTGTATACACAAACACGTGCAACTGCAAATCTAGGCATTAAAAGAACTGATACTAATTAAAAATTTATAATTATTAGGAGGTAGTCCAAAATCCTTTTTTCTTTCTCGGGTGATAGTAAAAGACTAGCAAGTGATGAAGTCTACCATATGATTCACAAACAACGTGTTGCAAACCTAGAAATAAAAAGAACTAGATGCTAACTGAAATTACATGAATTTAAATCTAGTTACCTGACATGGGCAGAGGAATTTGGGTTCACGATCTTCACTAACTCACTTGGAAATAACATGATCTAATGTGATGCACCCCATGATATGCACCTAAACTTAGCTAAGTCTCCAAATTTCTTGATATTCTTCATGGTTGAAACAATTTTTTCTTTGGCACCCAAACTTGTTTGACCACGCTTGTGTTGACTTGCTTGTTCACCTTGATGAGGCACCACCTTGTCATTCTTCTTACAATGGCCTTTTTGTTCACCTTGTTGGTTTAGGTGTTGAAGAGCTTGCTTCTTTAATTTTTGTTATCTTTCTTCTTTTCTTCTCCATCCTTCAACTTGCACTCATAGGACTTGTTTCCTTCTTTGTGGCATACGTAGCAAACCACGGTTTCTCCTTCCTCAAGCTTCTTTCACTCCCTTGGTGGTGTTATCTTGATGAGTTTAGGCTTTGTCCGTCTTGCCATTTACTTGAGTGAAGTCCTTGGTGAGGTGAGCCACTTCTTGCCTGAGTTGCTCATTCTCCTTTGCAATCTCTTGTCAGCATGTATTTACAATCACATTCTTAAACAAATTTGGTTGTAGAGGGTTAGTGTAATTGAATTAATTAAATCAATGCAAGTAGAGGTATCCTGTTTAGGTATGTCAAAAAAAATTGTTTTCCTTTTTAGGTACCTCAGTGGGGATTTTACCGATAGTTTCAAATTTTGCAACATTTGTAGTTAGCTCGTCATAATGTTTGCAAAGTGTTTCCATGTTAGCAAGCAAATTTTCATAAGCTACTTGTGAGCTAGCTAACTTGCTTTAGATATAATTTTTCTTCATACTATTCTTTTTGTGATCTATCAAATTTTTATTTTAGTTCTTTTGTTTTCTATTTATGACTAGTGTTTAGCTTAGCATATTCCATATATGCTTTTACAAGTTCTTCAAGACAAGGTAGTATCATCACACTGTCAATTAAGCTTAAGCTTTCGATGTTACCCTGTACCATAAGATACAGATGTGAAGAGCTTGATGATGAGTGCTTGTAGCCACACCTCTTGTGTTGGGCTTCATCTTCACTTGATGAATCATCTCAAGTCTTGATGGTGGTAAGGGTTTTGATCTTGCATGCCTTCTTCTTTGTCTTGGGTGTGGGCTTGAATAAGTTCAAAGAAACAAACAAAAGATATCAATCAAGGAAGAAAGTAGATTTTGTCACCTTAAAGTGGAAATTGAGTTTTAAGTAGGAGTTGTCCTTGGAAGGTGGTGGCATGGTTACTACAACAGAGATGGTCAACATAATGAGTTTATTTTGGTTCTGAAGAGGTATTTTAATACACAAGCTTTAAAAAACAAGCGGGTTGTGCTGACAACCCAATTTGGAGTTTGGGTGAAGAATTATGACTTCAGGAAAAGTCACCTTGTTGAAGCTAGCTAGGATGGGTTTGCCCTATTCCTGAGCTGAAAATAAAAGGCCAAGCAAGCCATTTTTGATGGGGCAGTCTGACATTAAGTTGTATTTTGATGCATTTTGCAAGGCATTTTGACTCCTCATGGGATAAGACTACCCCTCCTTAATGTGTGGGGTCACAATGATTGAGGTGCCCAAATCACACACAATCATAAAAAAAATCATTCTACTTACTACCTCTCTTTTCCTTAGTCTCTTCCAACTTTTGTGTTGTTTTTCATTGCTTGATCCAACAACCAGGTGCCCAAGATTTTCTTACCGTCCTAGGGCAAACTGCCGATGTCCTTGTACTGACAGGATCCCTCCTATAGGTGAGGGCTTTGAAGATTCTTGTGCTAGTTTGTCCAAAAACTAGTCATTGTTCGTCATGTAAGTACAATTGATTATCCTTTGGTGGTTTTATGCTTGTAAACCTTGTCGTTTTCAACTAATAAATGTGATGGCTACCATTCTTTATGCAAGTTGGCTAGGTCGACTTTTGCCTCCCCACCAAGTCTAAAACAGTCAGGCCACCTGTCTGATCGGCTAGGTCAACCGTTGTGTGTCTATGCTGCGTTCTATGTTTCTTTTGCAACCCTGTGATGTAACACTTGTGGTGTGTGACAGATATTTATGTTATAGCATTATAGTGACAAAGTGAAGGGTGCATAGCTACAAGTGAAGTCATCGAGTTACAGGGTACAGGAATAGTGACTGGCTGATGAATATTTTTGTTTGTGGTGTGCTTTGGATGAGTCTCGTCGGAGAGCTCTCATATGGAGCGATAAAGTTAACAGCTTAAGCCTGACGTACATGGAGCTTGACCTATGGACGGCTTCAAGCTGACATAGTATCCTCGAGCTTGAATTTGTGTTACATATAATTATCAAGAATTGACGTTTACATACATTAGATAAATCGAACTGTACTTTGAGTTTCCACTTCGTCTATTTTACTCACGGTTCAATGCAAGACTGAATTTCATTAAAGGGCATACAAAAGCTAGCTTCTACTTTTCTTAAAGAGGGGCATGAAATGGAACAGTACTGAGAACAGTGTCTTTTGAGCTTTTGCAGGGGGGACAAAGCGGATGGATGCAGAGCCTCGAACGAAGCAAACGCAAAACTCGTGGAAGAGACGGCGCCAATTGCAATGGGGACGCAGGCGCGCGCGTAACTCCAGTAGTGGGACTGTGGGAGCTGGCCGGTCGGAGTTCGAACCCGGTTCTGCAATTTGCTTGGTGCAAGAAAAAATAATCTTTTATTCTCTGAAACACAGACGTTTCACAATAGTTAGGATGAGGTACTCGTTACGCTCGACTTTGGGAGCTTGGGTACCTATTAGCCACGCGAGTCTCTAGCTATAGGTTGTAGGGTCTAAGCTTACATTCGGTGTGGTGTAAGTATGTCTAGTGTGTGTACACGAAGTTTGTATCCGTATCTTAGTTTGGATATTACAGCTTATACTTTAAGAAACGAGAGATAAAAAATTGTAACAAGATCAACAATTGGCCAGTCTTGCTTATTCTTGCGCTGCATCCTGCAACCTAAGACGTACAAAGCATTAAGCAGCATGATGTATCAAGACACAGGCTATTTTTTGATATAAATGTGTTGTAGTTTCGTTAACTTTTTGTGTTTTGTCATACTCCTTTCACAATACTTAGGGTGACATGCTTGTCACGCTCGGAGTCTCATGACTCGGATACCTCTTAGCCACGTGAGTTCTCTAGGTATAGGTTGTAGGGCCTAAGCTTGCATTCGAGGTGTTGTGTGGGTATGCGTGCACGAGATTTATGTTGGAGCGTAAATCCAAATACTATAGCTTATACTTAAAGGGATGAGGCATAAAAAATTACAATAGGACCAACGGCCAGTCTGTCTTCCTTGTTTTTGCACTGCAACTTGCATCATGAGACACTATGCAAAGCATTAAACAACATGATGCCTTAAGACGTAGTGTATTTTTTAGATATATGTGTTGTAGGTTTGTTAACGTTTTGCGTTGTGTCATACTCCTCTCTATCCCATTAAAAATAAGTCATTCTCGCTTTCTAAAAAGTTAACAATCTTTAACTTTGATCAAATATATATAACAAAATATTAATATTTATAGAGAAGAGAGGGGCGGCATCCTGTGCCGCCAGATCTGGGATGACGGAGATGAGAGGGGCGGCTTCTGCACTAGATCTGGGACGGAGCTTGCAGCTCACCGCCAGAGGAAGGCAGGTGGCCCCGCGTCTGCACCGCTGCTCGCCGCCGGAGCGAGACAGGTGGCCCCGCCCTACTACTCGTCGCCAAAGGGAGGCTGGCGGCCCCCGCCCCGCGATGCGCCGCCGTAGCGAGGGAGGTGGCCCACACCAGATCTAGGCCCTCCACGCCTCCATGCTGGATCAGGGCACGACCGGAGTAAGGGCCACGCGCTGGTCATGTGTGGGGGAGGGAGAGGGTGGGGCACCGCCACCTGTTGGGGAGGCAGTGTGCGGCGCCGCTGGCCTTGCCTTGGAGAGTGAGGGGCGTGCTCTGTGGGAGAGGTTGAGGGAGGAAGCCGCCACTGTCTATGGGAGAGGAAAGGGAGAGGGTGAAGAGAGAATGAGAGAAAGAAACACTAAGTAAGTCCGCCTTATATATGAGCCCGACAAAGGAGACATATGGGTCTTTACTTGGGCTGGGAGTTAGGCCACTATTTTTTATGGTGGTTGTGCTAGGATGTTTGCCACTGTAAATCTGAAGCTTCTAGATGTCAAAACCAAAGCCACAACGAAAACCGATATTTTGGTCTGGTTTCCGTTCGGTCCTTAGTTTTTTGGTTAAATGTGCCCACTCTGAGTTGTTTGGATCTCATTAAATTTTGAGAATCCTGATAAAAAGGAATCCAATAGTGTTTCATTAAATTTTGGAATTCTCAGAATCTGTGAGTTAAAATCCTAGTAAAATCTAGAGTATTTGAATAAAATGGCAGGATTCTAGGAACTTTTTTTAATCAGGATTATAATCCCAACCTAAGAAAAAGACATCGAATTGAGGGCATAAAGAGGACATCGACAGAGGAAGGATCCTAGTGTATCATCCTAGCAGGTAGCCAGGGTAGGGCCCTTCCTTCCCCCGTCACATGCACCTGACATATGTACAAATGGTAGATCTCATCGTGCTACTTACATCACCATAGCGCCCGGGCGGCCAGCCTTGGACGTCTCTCTTTGGATGATGACCAGTTACACGAGCACATGGCCACATGCTGCGGCTGTCCTGGCAATGCTCCACTTTCTCATGGCTGGAAACACCCATCGGTTGAAATGGTGGCATGGCGCTCACGAGGATTTGTGTGTCTGGAACGGGCAGACATGACTTGACACAAAGGACCAAACTTCCAGATGTTGTTCGCAACATTGCTAGAGTATATAGGGTTTCAACTTTCAAAGTATACACGAAAGCGCTCGTGCGGCTGTCCGACATATACAAGATGGAGTTTTCACTTTGTGTTGGACTGTCGTCCGTGTGCCTGGGCAGCCAGCGTCTCCCCGATTAGGCCAGCTACAAGGGGCATGTGAAAAACGGTAATTGTTCCATTAGATACAACTTGGATGCACACACTCCATCCTTACACTACACATACACAAAGAAAGAAATTGAGAGACTCTAGCTTCCAGTGTGTAAGAAACACGTAGTACCACTGAACGTGCACACATACATGTATCTTGCTTTTCTAGAAAAAAAAAGATGTGACACCAAACACTAGCAGAACCACAAGCTCTTTCGCAAAACAGTAAATTTTATGGACTTGAGTGCTAGCGTGGAGTTTGTTTGGAACAGGGTTCTCAGTACCAAATGGATCCGGGTTGGATTAATACTAGCGAAAATATTTTGAAGCGGGTTTGAATGTGTTGCAAATTCACACCACATCAATTCAACAAGGCGCATCGCTCCACCCTGAGAAGAACAACCTTCCTTGCATTCATGAATTGTTAGTCCTCCCTCGTTTCACCTCCTTCCCTTCCCTTACCTTACCAATCCCTTCTTCCTCACATGCACCACCATGTAGCGCTTCCGGCCAAGCTCCATCGGTGACGTCTTTCTGGTCACTACCAAAATAGTAGAATGCTCTTAGTGCTTTAATTTTATGCAATAATAAAATACTATCACTAGTTATAATACAGGAAAATCCTCTCGCTACCAGACATTGGTATGGAAAGTTTATACTAAATTTTAAATACTAAAACACTTAAGTCCACTTTACTAAGAAAATAAAAAATTCTAGTTGTGGATGCTTGTAACACCCCTGGTGTTACGTTAACCTAAACCCCACCATGTCATCATATTATGCATTAAACATCATGTTTATTAATTCTATGATAATGCCATAATGCATTAGTTAAGCTTCATTAGGTCAATTTGAGCCATGATGTGACATGCATCTCTCATATGAATGCTAATATTTTGTCAATGTTTGTGACCTGGTTATTTACCTTTGAGTTATGATTAGTGTGGTGTGATGTTCATCACCTAAGCAACTTAGCAAGTAATTAAGGTTTCTAAAGTTGGTTAAACCCTAAAACTCATCTTATGGTTTGATGAAGTGCTTGAGCTCCTTTATATTGTATGTGTAGGTGTATATCATTTTAAACTTCACTCACATGCTTAATTTTGTTTATAAAAGCAAACCACTAAAATCAACCTTGATGTTTGCAAGTGTTTGATTAACCCTGACTTACACCCCAACCATGTTTTATAAGTCAAATGATGTAAAGCAAGAACAAAGATTGAAATTGGAATTCAAATGCCAAAACCTTCCAAAGTTGGTTAAGTGTTGAAGTTTGAATTTCATTTTCAATTTCTGGGAGCTAACCATAATTAATTTTCTAAATAAAAGTTGCTAACCAATGGCACTATTTCAAAGTATGAACTTTGTACTTTGAAAGTGTACTATTGGTTGGGTTTGAAAAGTATCACAACATCATTAATTAATTGCCCAAAGTTTTAATTTGATAAATCCTTTCAAAAACCCTAAATTCAAAAGGTGTTTTTGTCCCCTTTTCTACAGTGTTCAAAATATTCAAAATTTGGGAAAACTTCCAAAATACACTTTGTGTATCTCTCAGAGCTCTACAAGTTTGGTAAATAAAGTTTTTCAAGTTTTTGAATAAAATTTGAAGTAATTTTAAAAGTTCTTTAAATTGGAAATTGTCCCCTTTTGATTTTTAAACCTCAATTCAAAATCTATTTAGTTTCAGGAAAACTTCTTAAATGAAAGTTGTAGATCTTAAAAAATGGAACAACTTTTTATTTTTGGAAATTTGACAAAACTTGTTTAATAAAAGTTGTAGAGCTCATTATTTTGCACAACTCCTATTTTGAAAATTTTTTGAGTTTCTATATAATTTTTGGAGTAATTTTGAAAAAGAAGAAAGAGGGGAGGTCTGCTACAGTAACCCAGGGCAAATTCTTTTTCTCCTCCTCTCCATGCTGCACTGTCGCCGGCGGTGAGGTGGCCGTTCTAGCGCTATCTCCGGCCGATGTGTGTAGCCAACCAACTGGCCGAGTTCGCGAAGTCACCAGCTTCATCTCCATCCTCTTCTTTACCATATAAAGCCACCGGCGACCACCGTTTTCCTTCTTCCTCTCTCTCTGTTTTCTTCTCCGGTGAGGTTGATCCGCCGGCCAAATTGGCACAGGCTGCTTCATCGTTGTCCTCCAGCTCTGGCAAATAGCTCTGCAAGCCTTTCGCGCTTCCCTCGAATCCATTTTCGCGGTTTTAGGCCGTCGGGTTCATCCTCTGCACCTCCTTCTTCCCCAACTGCGGCAGAGCGCCGCCGTAACTATTCCGAGCACGGCCGGCCTTAATCGGGGCTCTTTCCATCAAACCCAGTAGTGCCCCAGCACCACCGTGACCCCGGGAGGCCTATCGACCCACCACAGTAGTCTCTACCGCGGCAGCCACGCGGGAACGCGGCTGCGCCGCCGAGCTTACCTTCACCGCGGCCGCACCTCTCCACTCCATCTCCGGTGAAGCCAGCGGAAGCAACAAGTTTCGGTGAGCACCCTCGTCCTTCCCCATGTCTTTTCTCGATTGATCGGGGCTTGTCGCGGCGATTTCACCGTCGCGCCGCCGTGCTCCGCACGGTCGAGCCGCCATGGCCGCCGTTACACCCACCCCGGCCATCAAGTCGTCCAACAAAACCCCTTTTCCAGTTTGCCTCGTCGTCGGGATGCTGTTGGTGCACTTGCCACCGCTACCGGCCTCGCCGCCAGTGGGGTAACCGGCCGGAGCGCCGCCTCTCCTCCTTGTTTGAACGGGAACGAGCGGGAGGAGCAGGCCAGGCCGCGCGCTGGACCATACTGGGCCACGCAGGCCCGTCCACTTTGGGCCAAGCCAGGCCGGTTTGGGCCCAAAGGCCTCCTTTTCCCTTTTAAAATGTTTAAGTAATTTTTTCTATATATTTGATTAGTGTTGAGTTTTGTCTTTTTGATAATTAATTATTCTGGGAAAATAAAAATATAATAAAAATACATGTGTGATCCTCATGAGATGTAGTTTCATAGAAAAATATGTTTGCAGCCTGTTATTTGGTTTTGTCATGTTTAATAATTGCATGCTTTAATTAGGAAATGTTTAGTGTTTGATTTTTGTAGAGCAAAATATTAGTCCAAAAATCATGAAACTTTAGGGTTAAGTTGTTGGTGCTAAAATAAACCTCCACTAAAAATTTGGTACTGTTTGGAATAAGTTTACTTTTACAATTAATTTCTACCTTGTTTAATGACCCTAAAATGGATTTATAAGACCTTTAATTATTTAATTAGTTTTCTAATTAATTGTTGGGTGATTTGTGGTATTGTTTGAAGCCCATGAATCAGCAACCACCTCTGGTTCATGGCATGCTCATGTGTAGATTAGCAATAGGGTTGCTCACATGTATAGTTATAGTTAGTTAAGTAGTAAATTTGATTAGCGGCTTTCAACAACTGTAAAAATGGTTAATAAATTAGTAATTAAACTTAATTACCATAGGTTTGATTGACTTTGGGATTGAGTGATGACCCTAGGTCATTAACCCTAATGACCTTCGGCAAGTTAGTTACGTTGATTGCGTTGCGTTATCCAAGGTCGTCATAGCTACTAACCATGGACCCTATTTGATGCATTTACTGTACCTTGTTATACTATCCTAGATACCTGTTTTGATTTCAAAAATGTTAGTACATACTTAGTCCTGCTACTAGTATAGGATTTTGTGAAATGTTTTAAAAGTTGATAACAATATCATCTCTGAGAAAGTCTTCAAAACTTGATGTTGCTTGTCGCCTACCTTTCACCTTGGCCGGGTCAGGGGTACGCACAAGAACATGATGAGTAAATCGAGACGCCGGTGGAGTGACTTGCATCAGGATGGGCTAGTGCCCTGGTGTAGTGTCGTCCACTTGTGTCGGTTAAGGACCGTCCGTTGCGGTGATCCTGTGGTCAAGAGGGTTATTGGATAGTACTAGTCGCATGCTAATGGCGGTAAGCTCTCTTGTACTATCCATGACGAGAACGGACAACCGGGACGAGCGTAGCGTGTACCCACCCTACGGGGCGCACCGTGGAAGGGGACCGCGGCGTAGGGAGGTGGTGTACTGTACCTCATGGCTAGGACCCGTTCTGGCCAGGAGAAATGCAAGCGTGAGTTGATGTATGTAAGATGTTCGGTCCTGCATACATCGTGTGGCTAGGAAGCCCCAGCTGGGTATATAAAGCGATTCGAATCGTCGTTGCTCCACGATATGGGAGACTTGACCAAGCGTCAGCATCGTAGTAATGATGAAAGTGGTTGAGACTGGAAAGTTTTGAAATTGTTACATGGATGATAAGTGTTTGCTATAGAGCAGGACAAATAACATGAAAAGTAAGGATCAACTTTAGTTGCTTTTGGCAAATGTGTCTTTGATTCTTGCTAAAGCCTCACCTTGATTCCTATTAGTCAGCATTCCTGAGTCTTCTCCCCAATTTTTAGTCGGGTAAGTCTTGCGGAGTACTTTTTGTACTCAGGGTTTGTTAAACCCCTGTTGCAGGTGTTGACTAGTGATGCTGATCCCGATCATACCAGTGGGCTTGGCATGATCGCTTATCTCCCGTCTGAGATGTTCTCTTGCAGGTGCTCTATAGTTCTTTCTTACTTTCGCAAATTTAATAAGTTTTGTTTAATCAAACTCTGATCAAGTGTTGTCATATCTTTTATAAATCTTCCGCTACTCTGTTGTATTTGAATAAAAACGGTTGTAATACTACAATATCTTGTAAGAAGTTGATCCTGGAGGATCGTGGTGTCATTGGGGTTTCACCCGACAGAACATTCTGAGTTATGTGGTACTCAAGTATGGCTGACAGAGGTCTTAGAGACAATGTCAGGTGCTTGTGGGCCACATAATTTAGAAGGTTCTGCCACAATGCTCTACTCATCAATGTTGTCTCCTCGTATTCCCTCTGTCTCTAAATAACTGTAATTCTCGCTTCTCAAGAAAAATCTTTGACTAATTTTATGCACAATTAATATCATTAAATAGATTGTTTAATCTATTTTTATAATAAATTTATTTGGAAATATAGATATGTTGCACCTATTTTTCAAATCTAGTTAAACTTATGGTAAAAAACCAAAATAACTTTTATTTAGAGACGGAGGGAGTACAACGAACATGGAGTGCGTTGTCTTGTGTGTCACTACCATCACATGAAGAAGTTTATACCTATTGTATTTTTATTGCTACTTTTGTTAAAATATATCACCACCTGTTTAGAATAAAACTGGTAGTTTCATCATAGATGAAAGCCTTAGTTTAGTTTTAGCTAATTAATAAAATTTATTGAACTAACTCTATTGCTAAGCATGTGTTGCTAAGCATGTGTGTAACTTGAGAAAGGATTGTCCAACCGAGAAGGTGGAGTCAAGAGATCATGAAATGGTAGTATTGACCATGAGTTGATCAAGTGCTCCGCAATGGGGAAAATAGAAAAAGAGGAGGCAAATTGGGCTCAAGGCAAAGGTATAAGTTAGGACCATTTTGCTTTTGCCACTGTACCAAATACACTATAGAGAGTGTAAGTAGGTTTAGAGATAACTGCATAATTAAGAGGGGTGATCTCGTAGTAATAGTTATCTAAGTGCCACTAGGTGAGTTCCTTCATTTGCATTAGGACCTAGTGTGCTAACTTATACAAATCGAGCTAACACCCGTGCTTCAGAGCTAGACATTTGGGGGTTTAGCAAGTTGGAAGCAAGAGCGAAGCGATTCAAAGTAGAGGCGTAGTCACAGTGGTGACCGGACGTTGTCTCTGCTTGAACCGGACGCGTCTATTATGTACTAGGTTTCGACTCATTTTCTGGCTCACTAGACTCGGGCAGACCGAAATGCTCCGGTGCCGGGTTCGGTCGTCAGTAGTCGAGGGCAGCTTATTGGTGAACGAACACCGGATGGATTCAGTCGTGTTTTTGGCGCTCTAGACCCTCTCTGGATCGTACCGTGTCCAGTCGACCGAGGGGATGTGCTGGCACACGCGCGCAGGCAGGGTAGGAGCAGCGAACGCGTCCGGTTGCTAGACCTCGCGCGTTCGATGCATCATAAACGCGCGGCTGAGCTGTCGTAGCCATTAGAGAGGAGTGGTTGTTCTTAAACTTCGGTGCATCATAAATGCGCGGCTGAGCTGTCGTAGCCATTAGAGATGAGTGGTTGTTCTTAAACGCATGGCCATGTGGCATCGATCGCATGACCGGATGCTCGGACCGAACGAGTCTGATTGGCCCGAGGCCAGAGTCCGGTCAGGTCGATTTCGTGGCAGTTTTGAGGGCAACATCTAGGTGCTTGGTGTGGCGCCTATTTAAATATGTTGGATGGCTTGGTGGAGTCTCTCTTAGTACTTTGTATTTCTTAACATCCCCTAGAGCTAAGCAAACAACCCCCCTCTCATTTCATGCATTTTGCTTGATCCTTTGAGTAATTGAAAGAAATTCTAGTATGCATAGTGATTGAGCATCTAGTGGCACTAATGATCGTTCTTACTGTCTTGGTGGTCACCACCACTTAGACGGTTTGGAGCAGCAAGAGGGTGTTAGAAAGAGGAGCTTGTTCTTGGGCACAATAGTGGTTATGTGAGGGGTTTTGACCTTGTTCCCATGGGAGATCGCAAAAAGTACTCTAGTGAATTGCTCATGACTTGTGTTGCCCTCATCTTGTGATTCTTGCGATGCCCGGTTGAGGCCAGATGTGGTGCCTATTAGTTGCCGAATCTCAAGCGAGTGAGCCGTCACAATGGAGTAGTGTGTTGGCAAGCACGTGAACCTCGGTAAAAAGTCGATGTCTTGATCATATTGAGGCTAATCCTTCGAGATCATTTTGGTGTCTATTGTTGATTGGATCATCTTATTGGTATTGTTGGTGAATTGATTAAGATGGTGATTGGCTACATCTTGAAGGCTCAGTTTGCACACTTGGTTCCCCTCTCCTTTAGTTTTGTGCACTAGAGTTGCTTGTTGCTTAGTCTTGTGTAGTCCCTAGTACTTGTTGTGTAATCTAGTTTGTGTAGGGAACTAGAATTATGGTAGATGGCTTGCATTTCTGTTTAGGCTAGCGTAAAATTTGCATTTCGCAATTTAGTCTACTAACAGATTGCTTAATGTATTTCAAGAAAATTTTTATGGGTTATTCACCCCTATCTAACTATTTAGGACCTTTCAATGGGTTTTTATCCCAAACTGATGATAAAAAAAGTTCACAGTCGATACTCCTTCCGTCCCTAAATACCTATCGCTATTGGCTTACGTTATAGAAAATATTAGCAATATTTGTATTTTTAAATAAATATATTATAAAAATAGATTCAAAAAAATATGAAAATGTCATCAACATTAATATTTTTTTTGAAACGAAAAACGATAGTTAAAAAAATGAAGGGAGTATACGAGAAGACCCAATGATAAAAAAAAAACGCCTGAACCAGTTTATTCACGATGAAGAGTTACTGATCATCCAGTTTCGAGTTGTTGTATAACTTTGCTAGGTTTCAAATGCTTCGATATTTATGGCATGAGTCAGATAATTCCTGATAATATATTTAGAAATTATTTCTAGAATTTAATAAAAAAACTGAAATCCTCTTTCTAGCCACCATCACGTGTGGGCAATGTATAGCACATCATATATATACATCATAGGACTGATACACATGCATGATGAACATCAATGCTCATTGTCTAACATATTTAACATTACAGGTGTTGAGTGCACTGGACCGCCGTCATCTTTTGAGGTCGTATGGCCAATGGAACTACACTAGCTGGCAGGTTCACTGCCCTGACTTCATCAGCTGAACTGGTAACCTGTATGTACAGTACAGAGATCTGTATTATCATTCAAGAAAAGGAAAGGAATAAATTTACCATCCAAGCCCGTCTAGCTCAGTCGGTAGAGCGCAAGGCTCTTAACCTTGTGGTCGTGGGTTCGAGCCCCACGGTGGGCGTTTTTTTAATATTCATTTCACTTTTAAAGATTAAGATATTCAGCAAAGTGCAGCTGAAGCAACCAAACACGGAGGGAGTACTATGTCATGATAAAAGAGGACTAGTAGCAACAACCCGATGGTGATGCCCATCTTTCTGTTATCATAGGCGTTAATAATTTATCTGTGCACTGTATATTTTATTGACTTAGGACAATTAAAAATCTCTTGGCCTGTTTGGATGTAGATAATGGAGTGCTAGAACTAAATTGGGTTCAATACCAAATTAGCCTTAGCCTTAGTATTGAAATTGGACACGATACAAATTTTATTGTTTGCATGTGCATTGAATTGGATGTTGGAATTTGGGAGGGGTGCCAGACATGAAAAAGATGAAGATGGGGCGGTGTTTCGATGGAAGAGGAGCGTTAGGGTGGATGTGTTAGTGGTGGAGACGTCTCGAGGCCGGAGGAGTGTCAGGAGTGGTGGCGTGCATCAAGGAGGTGGGCATCGTGCCCGTGGGATGTCGGGATAGAGGAGGGTCGGGCATTGGGGGCAGAAGAGCATCAGGGAAGTTGTTAAATGTCGAGCAATACCAAGGGTGATGGCTTGATATTGAAGATGAGGGATTACAAGTATAGTGAATACCGCTTGTGTATTAGGGTCCAATTCGAATTTCAAATTCTTAACCATCCAAACAAATGCATTTAGAGCTAGCCAATACCAATTCTAAGTTCCAAGGTTAAATATCTATATCCAAACGGGATATTATATTTTATGACTAAGGGAATAGTACCGTAGTATCTCCTCTTGTCACAAGTAGGACGTTTTGACAATATATCATCATTTCTCTGTGTGTGTGTATTTTTGCTTCTTTTTGCAAGGAGGACATGATAGGATCGGTAGTGATATAGTGTGTATGTTTCAAATTTGATCATTAATTTCAGTTAGAATGTTTAACGTAAATTGATTATGAAAACAATTTTCAAGACAAATCAATATGCTTATTTTTTATGTTTTCAAATTAGTTTTTGTTCATCAGTAAATTGTGAATTGTGATTCAATTCCTATAAAAAATTCTTTTAAGGGAGGCGCTCATGTCTTGCTCCACACATAGAGTTGGACGAAAAACTTGTGATTCGATAATCGCCATGGCTCGTTAGCAACTTGACTTGTTAGCTAGTCATCTGTGGTTCACCTTGAATCGAGTCGTTTAACATTTTTAACAAGCTAAATCAGCAGTTTAGCTTATTTTGTTAACAAACCAGCTAGCGAGTCTAACGAGCCAGGGAACAAAGAACTAATTTGTGTAGGCATGTAGGTTCGAAGTAGCCCAACCGAATTCCACGGCCCAACAACTAGCCAAGCAACCTGAGGTTGTGAGCTGGGGTGGACAATCAGTTTTAACCGAAAATTCAGTTTCATGTTCGGTAAAATTCAGTTTCATGTTTTGGTTTATAAATTTCGGTTTTCACTTTTCAGAAATGAGTGATTGATCGGTTAACTATAAAATATAAAATGTAGAATTAAGAGTTCAATGTCTGTTTTCTACTTTCGATTTTTGTTTTAAACTAGGAAAAAACACGGGATAAAAAAATATATGATTGCACGAGACACTAGCACTGCTTTTTTATCGTAACAAACTCATACACATCTTGCCTTCAGACTAAAAAATATATAAACTGATACACTAACAATTGTTTAAGGCACATAGTTTATCAAAAATAATATAAACTTTTTCTAGTGTCACCTTGATAAGAGAATGCACAATAATCCATCCATATTTTCTATTTGTAATATAATGTAACACACATAGTGGGTCTCTCTCTATATAATAAAGTCACTCTACTCATATTTGTTGAAGTGGATAGATGCTAGATAATTCATAGAACTTGTTCTCTATTAAAGTTTTAAATTTACACCAGGGACACTCCCTGTTAAGATTGGGAGGTCAGTATATTGTTTCATTAGAATCTAAGCTAGTAACTTAGGCTTGCTAGGAAGCTTATCATGAGATATTATATTTATCTGCATCCAGATGCAGTAGCTCTTTCACTCTGTATATAAGTGTAATTTATATCCAAATTGCAATGATCTCTACAGGCTAAGTACAACTTTAGGGAGACCTGTGCAGCCACTCCACTAATGAAAAAAACACCATTATACAAAACTCATTGTAAAAACTCCAGAATAGTTTCTTTTTAAAACTCGTTACTACATTGGACCACTGTCAAAGAAGTCATCAATCGAAATACAGAGGTTCTGCACAGGACCATTCTTATTTCAGCTAAAACCTTGTCATGCTTTTTCTGTGTTATATTGTTGAATTTCAACTGAATCGGCAGGTGTAGCATACATAAATGACAGAAGACAAAAGCAATCACAATTTAATCAAAAATCACAAAGAGGAATTGCAATTGGAGTAGCAGCCTAGCAATAAAAGCAGCCATGATGATCGGTACCTGAATTCCAGAGCGATGAATTATGCAAGATCAGTGAGAAGCCGTTACAAAAGAAAGGCGAGAAGCTGAACCACTCAATCCTGAACTATACAACTAACTGCAAGAACAGGAGCTTCCATGCCATTGCCAGATAGAAAATTATGTAGTAGTCAGAGAGGCTATTTAAAAACATCACTCTCATTCATTCTGTAGCATGCAAAGTCATGAATTTACAATCCTCCGACCAATAAATGGATTACACCAGCACAGATCAGTAGAAGCACCCATTACAATTATACACCAAGCATATCCAACAGATGATTCCAGAACTAATCTGCAGATACAGGAAGAACATATCTTCCAGACGATGATTCCGGGATATTCAGACAGAACTTTTTTGTCTAGAGGAGTTGTGCAAAGGAAAAGTGGAAAGATTAGCACACCTGTGCAGAAGTGGACATGGAGGTGTTGACCGCCGCCACATGCCTGCACCTGGACATCGGCTACCACGCTCCTGAACGCCAGCCACCACGCTCATTGAAAACCCTTATATGAGCTGAAGCTCGCCGTAGTTGTTTTTACAGCATTAAAGGGGAAAAGACATAAACCAGAATCAAACAGGTCATGGAGAACCAACCAAGTTGATTCCGTTCTCAAAGAGCGATGACTATCACAAAAGGAAAAAAAAATCCTGGAAAAAAAGGGTAAGGAGAGCAACCTGAATGAACACATCATGTAGAAGCAAAGCAAGTCGAAATCGAACACATTGTGGAGAAGCAAATCGATTCTATACGGACACCGGGAGTCCAAATTGGATGTGCCTTGCGTGCGATGTCCGGCAAGCAGCGGCGCCATCGCCGCAAAGAAGGGAGCGAGGCCGAGGCCGATGCAGATAGGCCAGCCACCGGGAGGCCGAGACAGATGGGCGCGGCAGCGGAGGGTTCGTAGCTGTGGATGGCGAGCGCTGGCCGCTGGCCGCCGGGAGGCCGCCGCCGATGGGGAAGGTGGCGAGGACGGGGATGCAGATGGCGATTGGCAACTGGCGAGCGCCGTGGACAGGAGCCGGGACGAGCATCGTTGGCCGGGCCTTTTCTTTTTCATCGGAAGAGCGAATGGGCTATGGGCTGAAAGAGAGCGAGTGGGCTGAAAGAAAGAAAGTGTCAGAATGGGCCAGACGAAAAAAAAACGGCAGAAATTTTGCCTTTTAAATATTACTAGCAAATGTGTCCGTGCGTTGCAGCGGGAGCTTGTTACATGGTCACTTAGACCACATGTGGCTAGAAGATTTATTTTAAAAATCACCTCATGTGTTTGAATTCACTTTCGAATCGTACTTTATAGTATTTCTTGGTATAGAATAGGCGATAGACTATGAAAACACTTCGCAGTCTATTTTATTTTGAAAAAGGACCTTGTACTATGTTTCAACATGTCACTCTAACTCGTATAGTCACGACAAGATTTGTTTTGTCAGATCCCTATAGATAGATGGTGTGGGCAATGTCATACAAAAGAAATCCTCTTTTAATATTGAAAAGTAAATGTATTCATATGTTTCTATGGAATCACTCAGCTTTTGTTAAAATTTGTACCTCAAACACGCCATTGATTTATCAAATTGCACCAAAGTACTCACTTCCTCCAAAGAAAATTATCTTCTATGTGTATTTATTGATTCTTCGCCATGTTTAGTATGATCCAATTTAATTTTTGAGGTAGAGATCAAATATATTGTATATTTAATCCCCTAACAAACTAATTTGTAAAAATTGTTGCACCTGACAAATTGATTTGTAAAATTTGTTGTACATCTAATCACCTAGCATGATAGTTGGTTGTAATTTTTTCTATAACTATATTTGTGATCTAACAAACTAATTTGTAAAAATTGTTGCACGACGACAATTGATTTGTAAAATTTGTTGTACATCTAATCACCTAGCATGATAGTTGGTTGTAATTTTTTTATAACTATATTTGTGATCTTTTGCTTGAGGGAATGTCGGTTGTTTCTATTGATAGGAGCAAAGAGAATACGATTGCTATTTTCAAAAGTCTGTTTTGGGAACTACTTTTCAACATAAAGAGCTCCGATGCTTCAAAAATTTTTGATTGAAGTATAGTCTGAAATTGAGATAGGGAGAAAAATGTTATGTCCTTTTTTTATTGATTTTTACTCCTCCACGATTGCATTTGGAGCCTACCCGATTTTTCTTTCTCTTATTTTCTTTCGTTTCTTATGATTCTCAAGAAGGAATTTAATTCCAACGCTAACACAACTCAATGCAAGTAGCGTGCTACATCTAAACTTAGGAGTTAGAATGTCTTTGAGTCCGTTACATCATATCTAAATTATGTAGGAGTTTTATTCATTTTTTCTTTTCAACCATATGTTTGCATGCAAGAGTTTGAAGGTGTTAACCACTTCATGGAGCATCAGCTGACCTTGTATATTGTGGTGGTAAGCCTCTGAAATTCGAAGCGTGGAGATCGTGGTTTGAATTCTGTTTTTTGAATTTATTTTTATCTCCAAAAGTGATAATACCGATAAAAAAAAAAACTTCGTCAATATCAGTTGACCGTGTGTAGCGTGGTGGTAAGCCTTTGAAATCTGGAGGGTGAAGACCATGGTTCGAATCCCGTATGTGGCAATGTGTTTTTGGTATTTTTTTCACGGCTGTGCGGATGCGCTCGGCTGGAGTGGCCTACGAACGTCGGTGGGCCGGATTGGTGGGCCGAAAGCGAGCGCAGCTGTGTTTCCGACCGGTTGTTAAAATGGGCCAAAGCGCAAGTTAAGAGTAAGTGGACCAGACAGTTATGTTAAATTGAATGTCAAAACTTTATTATTAGGTATAGAGGTATAGAAAAACAGAATCTGCTGCACGAGACACTGACTGCTTTGCTGTCGCGCCGGATTATGTTATGTGCGAGTGGCCAGTGCCACAGCGGGAGCTTCCAGCTCAGCCTCGGCGCTCGGCGGTCGCTGTCGCTCACTTGCCCGCGCCTCCAGTCCCTCCGTCGCACCCGGGTCAATTGGTCAAATCCCCGCTCGAGCTTGATAAAACACACAATCCTGTCTCTTCTCCTCTATTCTCTCAAGAAATCGACTTCGATTGGCCCGGGCCGGTGACGCTGCTGCCTCCTGCTAGTCGCCGCGCAAATCTTGGAAGTCAGTGAGGCAGAGGCTGCCTCCTGCTGCTAGTCTCATCAAGAAATGAGGGATCCGGATGCGGAGGCGGCGTCGCGCCGGCGGTGGACGCTGGTGCTGGTGAACCTGGCGTCGGTTCTGGAGAAGGCGGACGAGGTGCTGCTGCCCGCCGTGTACAAGGAGGTGGGCGCCGCGCTGGGCGCCTCCCCGACGGCGCTGGGCTCCCTCACCCTCTGCCGCGCGCTCGTCCAGGCCGCCTGCTACCCGCTCGCCGCCTACGCCTCCGCGCGCCACGACCGCGCCCGCGTCGTCGCCGTCGGGGCCTTCCTCTGGGCCGCCGCCACCTTCCTCGTCGCCGTCTCCGGCAGCTTCCTCCAGGTCCGTCCCGTCCGTCTCCGCAATTTCCTCCCCGCTATTCCCCTCCTCCTCCTCCTCCTCCTCCTGCTGTCGCTGACGTAACGGACCCACAGCTTCACGTTTTTCGCGCGCACGTCGTCGGCACCTACCACCAAACGTAGTAGGGGTTATCCGAATATTCTTTCTAGTTTAGAGTCTGATTGGTTGCAACCAAAATTTACTTGGCAAGCCAAATCTTAAGTAAAAGTTGTCAAAGATTTGGCAAGCCAAATATGAGTAGTTGGCAAATTTTAATAGCCAATTAATCACTAGCTAAAATTATGGTTTGCCAAATTTTTAGCGTGGCAAATTTTTGTTACCAACCAATCAGACCTTTAATTTTGCAACACAAGTAAAGAAGGTCGATGATATTTCGGTGTATCTCTGACACATGGGGCCCATCCGCTGACTTCAAGCAAACCTGTTTAATTCCTCCGTTTTACCAAAAGTTTTGGTGTTTTGACTTATTTTTTGGCAAATTTGGATCTAAACATCTCTCCAAAGTTCGTAAAAAGATGTCTTGAAAAGTTTTGGTATTTGGGACTCTTGAGACCCAAAACTATGTATGTGTCTAGGGCGAGCTGGACTCACGTGGAATGCAAAAACTTTTGGTAAACACTTCATCTAAAATTTAGGATGTCAAAACTTACAACTAAAAAATTTGGTGCCAAAACTTTACACCCAAATGGAGGAACTTAATTGGGCCTCGACTCAACCCGCGCTCGCATTCGCATCCGCATCTTATACGCACTGCGCAGATGGCGATCTCGCGGGGCCTCAACGGCATCGGCCTCGCGCTGGTGCTCCCGGCGATCAGCTCCCTCGTCGCCGACTACACCGACGACCACACCCGAGGCGCGGCCTTCGGCTGGCTGCAGATGACCTGCAACCTGGGCTCCATCCTGGGGGGGGCTCCGGCGGCGTGCTGCTCGCGCGCTCACCTTCCTCGGCGTCGCCGGGTGGCGGCTCGCCTTCCACGCCGTGGCCGTCATCAGCGTCGGCGTTGGGCGTGCTCATGTGGCTCTTCGCCGCGGACCCGAGCCGCCAGACCGCCAAGTCCAAGGCGACCACAGCGGCCTCCGAAGCCAAGGAGCTGCTCCAGCATGCCCGCCGCGTCCTCGGGGTGACCACGTTCCAGATCATCGTCGCGCAGGGGATCGCCGGCTCCATCCCGTGGTCCGCGCTCAACTTCTCCGCCATGTGGCTTGAGCTCGTCGGGTTCACGCACTGGCAGACCAGCGTCATCACGGGGCTGTACCTGTTCGCCACCGCTCTCGGCGCACTCTTTGGGGGGCTCATCGGAGACCCTGTCTCCAGACGGTTCCCCAACACAGGCAGGATCGCCCTGGCGCAGATCAGCTCCGCGTCCGCGCTCCCGCTCGGCGCCATACTGCTGCTGGTGTTGCCCAATGACCCGTCCACCGGCTTGGCGCACGCCGTCGTATTCTTCATCATGGGGTTCGCCATCTCCTGGAACGCCTCGTCAACCAACAAGTATGATTGGTCATTTTGCAAATCTGTTATTTCTTCTTGTGTTGCATTTGCATTGCTTGCTCATTGTCATTGTCCATTGCCTTTCTTGGTGCGCAATGCAGCCCCATCTTCGCGGAGATTGTGCCAGAGAAGGCGAGGACGACGGTCTACGCGCTGGACAAGTGTTTCGAAGCAGTGTTCGCGTCGTTTGCACCTCCCATCGTCGGTATCCTTGCAGAGCGCGTGTTCGGCTACAAGCCGGTCTCGTCGGACACGAGCGTAGACACGGACAGGGAGAACGCCGCCGCGTTGGCAAAGGCTGTTTACACGGAGATCGCCGTGCCCATGGCCATCTGCTGCCTGACCTACACCTTCCTGTACTGCACGTACCCCCGAGACAGGGAGCGTGCTCGGAAGGAGCTTCTGATGGCATCGGATGACCACCTCGGTGAAGAAGCCAGTGACAATGATTCGAGTGCGGTTCGTACAAGGGTAGACGAAGAATCTTCTGTCAGCTCCTTAAATCAGAGGCTAATTAATACCTAGAACCTGGAGATGGAGATGGGCAACAGGGCATAAAAGTCCTGCATCTTTTCCTGGACTGTCATTCAAGTGTTGCTCCACAGTTTCAGATTCTCCAATTGATGAAACATGCCTCGTGGGAACCATCGTTACCAGCTACTACCGCACATGCAAAGACGAAATGTACAGACTATATGCATATTTGAACTTTTGTTGCATATAAAATCCGATAAAACATGAGAAATGTAACTCTTTGTACATGATAAAGATCCACAAAACACTGATAAAAATAGGCAAATGAGGCTCCTTTACAGTCTTTGTGCTTCTCAATTATTGCTTTAGCAGATTAGAGCGCAGAACGTGATTTCACAAAACTAGGTAGGAATAAATATGGTTGAGTTTTTGATATGTTTGTAGACAAAAACTAACTTGTAATAGAAAAACAATTCAGTTTTTTTCTTTTCTTGATTCTTGACCATGAAAAACCAAATGACACACATAAATCAACGGAGTTCTGCACACAAATTTGGCTGCTTACATGTCAGGTTTTCATAAGATTGGTTGCAATCCTAATTAAGAAAATTGTAGACAGCCGACTAATATATTTTTCCAAAGTGACTTGTAACTTAGAATGGTGAGAGTAAAATAGAAGCTTCCTAGCAGAAGCGTACTGTAAGCTATACAGCCTTTCCAGGTGGCAATTGAGATATAAGAACAGTATTTTTCTTTAACAAAATTTAGACAAAAAACAAAGACAACTTTGTATAGATGATTTTCACCAATTACTTTTGATTAAAATTATTCTTCGCCATGCTGATACTTCAATTTACCTTTTCAGGGGAAAAAAACAACATTAGTTTGTAAACGATTGGATCAAAGGAACCACATGTATGAACAGTAAAGATGAGTTAATAACTTGCAGAATTTCAAGACCTATGGAGCTGTATACAAATCTATGCATATCCCAAATAAGAAATAACTGTTATAATCCATCCTGTTATAATAAGGTCAATGAACAGTAAACCTATTAGTAAACAGTACCAGACCCGTTAATAAACAGTAAAACATGTATTGTATTCAAACAGTATTTAACAACATAAATATATGAACACCTCGTGCTTGAGGAAAGCTTGATATAATCCATCCTATAATGAGGTCAATCACTCAGTCAAGTAAAACATGTGTATTCACTATTTACATCACACCTCGCTTGAGGAAAGCTTGGCAGCCTTAGGAGCAATGGACACAGCCGCACAAATGCACAGAAAGAAACCTGTAACAAAATATTTCAACATTTATCAGGACATTGTGAAAGAGAATTAGCCATATAGTTCACTAAACATAATTATTAAACAGTGTATTTACCATTTACAGCACAAAACCAAGGAGTATTGACATAAACTTTTGGACACTTGCTGCTATTTAATTAGCTTGCTTTAGTTGCAGAAAACATTATATAGAATCTATTTCTGACAAATTTGAAATCAACCAGCCCACATGCTTTGCAAAGATCTTCAAGCTCCACTTCAGATAAGAAGATATTATTCCCAGATATTTGGCTAAAGTACTGCAAGATAATTCCGAAAGGTAGTGTAAGAGAACAGAACAGAGCAAAGTGAATTTACATATAGCAGCACAAGATAATCCAAAACACAATCTTCCATCCATTAATTTGGAGGATTCAAAACATTACGGAACCACTTCAGGTTTAATGTGAATTGGCCTGTTGTCACAGGAAAACCATTATTTTGGGATAATTAGGTGTTGGCATTACCGGGCGTCCAATACTCAATACTGGAATAGCTGGTGGAATAACATCTGCTACGAATGTGGAAGCAACAAAAATCCCCCCTGGGCGAAGGACTCTACTGATATCTGCAACCTATGAAAAGATCATAACAGAATAAGCACTTTCACCAATCATCACCACGTGGGGGGGAAGTGAAAATCATAAACACAGATATCCCAGCAGGTATATTGAGAAGTTGAAAGACTGCTAAAGTTGTTCACAAAAGTAATTCCTTGTTCGCTACTTTATCAAGCTTCATGACTTGTAGGATGTAACAACGGACCCTGAAATAAGTTGGTTTCTTACTCATTTGGAGGTTGTGCTCATGCACTTGCATGATTGTGAAACATGGGTCAAAAAGAGGAACACAAATGTAACAAGCATGTGGGTTCAGCACGCAAGATTCATTCATTCGCCTATTTTCGAGGAGCGTTATGGAAGTACCAAACTAGTATGCTGCCATGTGTTTTGAGGCACATAGGAAGCAAAGCAACCAAGTACTCCCTCCATCCCATAAAGTGTCATTCTCACTTCCCAAGAAGTAACATTTTTAACTTTGATCAAATATATATAAGAAAACATTAATATTTATAGTGCATAACTAGTATCATTAGATAAATCGCTGAATACATTTTTATAATAAACTTATTTAGAGATACAAATGTTGCTAATATTTTCTACAAACCAAGTCAAATTTAAGCAAGTTAACTATCACGAACCCCATAGTGATACTCTTGTTGGGATGGAGAGAGTAGTTAGGTTCATGCAGAAAATACACAATGGAAAATAGTTTTTGTGCAAGTAGTCAAACTAGCATGTTGCCATGTATTTGAGTGCAAAGAAGAATATGGAGTAACCAATGAAGCTGGCTAAAATACAAAGACTGTAATCACAGAATTTTATTGTTAAGCTCTTCAAGAATGCAATTATGAAACACATAAATGAATGAAAACTGTTTGACATAAATTAGTAACTCAAATAGGGATCTTACAGCGCAAGCTGGGGATGGCCAACAATGAATTGCAGCACCTGCATGCACAGCATCAATTGAACCACTCACAAAAGGGAGTCTGGATATGTCAGCCCTCACCAATTCTAATCTCCTGAAACACAGCAGTTTGCATTTGACATTGTGAGAATAAACTAATAATCACGGCCATAAAGCTACTGACATGAAGGAACAGCTAAATATCAAGACTTGATGAGTTAAACATGACGAGTATGGTACAGAACTAAACCTAATGACCAAAGACATACTCATCTGAAATGTTTTCCTGCTTCATGTATTCGTTGCACTGCTTCAACATATTCTCTGAGAAATCCAATGCCACGACAAGAGAATATAATCCACTCTTAACAAACAATCTTGAGAACAGGCCACTTCCACAACTTGCATCAACAATAGTCCCTCCGATTGTTGGCTTCAAATAAGTTTTCGCCATTTCAAACTGCAGCATTGCAATGTTCTTCAGAAATCTAAAAATTTATATGCTCATACAAATGATATGTAAATGTAAATACTTAAATATATATGTAAGATGCAAAGCGAACTGAACCTGGCCCAACCCAAGATTGAGTTTAATTAGGGGCAAGCAAATTTTGGCTATGTGAAAATAAACAGAACTGGTGGCACATCGTCAACAGGCTAACAGTTGCAATGGGGCAAGCCTGGATGCAACAATGCCATCTTTTTTTTTTTTTTTCTAGCATGGCCAACACAAAAAGTGATCAGGTCTAAGTAAAATACCATGATCAAATGGTCTTCAGGACCACTTCAGTACCATATTTTACTCATGGGGAAAAAAAAAAAAAAAAAAAAGAAAAGGGAGCTACTAATCAAATTTATATAGAGATCCTTGTAACCCAAATAGTTCACAAATGCAATTGAACATACTTGAATACAACATAGTTAAGCAGTATGACCTCTTTCTCCTGGCCTGGGAAACCACCCCATATGAAATTTTGGCGCCATCCTCTTTCATAAAGAAACGATACCAGTGGAGTCCTGTTCGAATAATCATCTGTAAGGACAAAGAAATAATCTGGTAGAACTAACTGGCAAATACAGTCTCATATTTTCTGTCCCCAGCTCCCCAAAAGAAACAGTTTGGTTATATCTGTATGCAGAAGAAAATATCTTTGTTGCTACATTTTCAAAGCTCCATAAAGACATCAAGATTTCTTGCACTTCCAACTTAGAGGCTTAAAACCTTAGGAATGCTTTCAGATGTCAGTAAGTGGCGGTAACAATTTTTTAAAAATAATCCCGATTCTCAGATAAGTGGAGCAGAACAGCAGAAAGGGTGTGCGAATCATACCCCTAATTTAGGAGACACTACAATTTCAAGTTGCAGAAGATCAATTTCCACTGTTAACAATTCCCTTGCCCGCTCATCTCAACCAGGTTCACCAGGCCAGCTAATCCCAGAAGAATGAACAAACCTCTTTACCTGAACAACTCTGTTGCTGCGGGCATGGATTCTGAGTACTCTGTCGAACCAACTGCCACCGTGAGATCCCAGTAATCCTGCTTGTTGGGATAGGATTTTTTGCAGGTTGAACATTCGAGACTGGAAGCATCGGTGGAGATGGACAAACAACCGTCAATTTGGGAAGCTGCATCATAACCAGTTGGCAGTGGTAGTGGCACGGTGGTGCGGAACGAAATGGTAAAAGGCCACTTACTCCGACTGATCGCTCGAGCTCGCGAGGGGGTAGTAGCAGATTGGACACGCCAGCTTCCTCAGCTTCGTCTCCGGCGCCGGCTCCACCACGGGTTCCTGAAAAGGAAAGCACTCTTTTAACTCGCCGCCTTCTCAGTGGGCGGGCTCTCCCACTGCTCGACGGAATGCTTTAGCAGGGCGGGGCGGGTCGGGGAGCTCACCGCGAGCGCCTCGTCGGGTATGTCGGGAGCGGTGACGGCAGGTGAGCCGCTGGCGCGCAGGTCAAGCCTCCCCGCCGGGGCAGCCCAGCTACGACGCGCCGCGACGTGGTGCCGCCGGTGCCGATTATAGCAGCGCCGCGCCGCGGGAGCTGCTGCGGGGGTGATCGTGGTGGCCAGCGCCGCCATGGGAGGTTGGGAGAGGTGGGTGCGGCCCTGAAGCCTCGAGGCGCGGACCGGCGGACGGATGACTGGAGGAGGCGAAGCGCAGAGCAGCGCCCGGCACGATGGGAGCAGGTGTACCGTGCCCGGGGCCTCCACGACGAGGCAGAAGGCACACTAGTATTTTTTGTGGTGACGTTCGCGCGGTGAGAGCTGATGTGTCAGCGCGGCGTGGGCCCCTAGAGTGCCTTTTTTTTTGGTGAGCAAAGGGGCCTCTAGGCTGCTACTTGCGTTTAAAAGCGCCTGATGGGCCGACCCATGCACTGTTGGCCTGCCTAGAGGATTTGTCCTAGCTTTTTATTTAAATATAAAATGGGCCATAACTAATAACTTCTCATAAAAAATATAAACTAGGGCCATAAGACCATTTTTCATAAGATTTTTTGAATAGGTCTCCATTTTTTGTTTACAAAAGAAGTACAATTATTATATCACAAAAGAAGAACAATTATCATACTCCATCCGTCATTTCCTAAATAGATAAGACATGATGTTTTTGGTAGTCCTATATGATTAGGTATACTATAAGCAACCAATAACAAGATTTGAAAATATGACAAAATTTATGTCTTCAAACAAATTTATTAAAAACTAGATTCATGTTTTGGTTTACTGTCCACAATAAAACTATACTAATCAATGAAAAACTTATTATTTATAAAATTAGTTTTTTGTAATTAATGATAGTTTTATGGAGAAATGATTTTATACCAGACAAAACATCATCTATCAAGAAGCAAAAGATTGAGAGAAAGTGCAAAGACACATCATGAAAAAGAACAATTAGGTGAAAATAAAGATGAAGGCCCATCTACCTGAAGCCAAAGGTCTATTTCCTACTAGCACTAAGCCACGTTTAGATTAATTGTTATTTGCTAAAAAATAGTCCTATGTATACTAAACCAATGCAACCAACTAACGAGATTCTAGTTTCATGAAAAAAAAAAAAAAAAAAAAAACTAAAGGTGAAGGATTCTAGACATTTTGCTTAGATGACATAGACCTTGTTGGCTTGTTCTAAACCAATCCAACCAATTATTTATGCCCCACTTGACACCAAATGGGTTGATGCATACTCAAGCGTGGATAAGTATAGAGTGGACGGATGAACTTTCCAACCATGTGATGCAAAAGCTCAATAAGGTGAAAATAAAGATGAAGGATAAAACACAAAGTGAAGCCAAAGGTCTATGTAGGTTTTGAGTGAGGTGTTCCAATAGGTTAGATAGTAAATACTACTAATAAGAGGAGCAAATAAAAGTTTATATACGGTTATCTAGTATCACTTGTGAGGTCTTTAATTGCATTGCATATAGATTTAATGGGTGTTTCAAAAATCACATGACACTTATGGAAATTATTTAAAAAATATGCAAAGTGCTAAAGGTGAAGGTTATCTTGTGGGAAACCATCTAGAGTTTGTATGTTTGAAAAAACACATCGTTTGTATTCTTTTGGGGGTATTAAAATTTTGGAACAGATCCATCTAGGCTATTTTTCAAGTGTCAAACTAACCTTATGGTATGCACTTTAGAAATGACACCAAAACTTCGGTACAATGCACATCTAGACAAACCCAGAACTCAAAAGAGTTCTAAGAAACTCTTTGGTGTGACACCAGAGAGGTTTTTTTTTCGTGCACTTTGAGGCATTACTCACAATGAACCTCTTCAACAGTGCACGTGAAAAGCTACTAGAGTTCTAACAACTATTTTAGCACAAAACTGAGTCCCATGTGATAAAATCTTATTTCTCTAATGCTCACCAAAGACATCTGGATTAAAATAGAAATTAGTTAATTTTTTTTTTTTTTTTTTTTTTTTGCTGAAAATTCTCAATAACTCTTTTGGTGTGTGGATCTATAAATAAAGGACTTAGAAGGGCTTGGCCACTCTCTTGGACCTCCTGACTGATATCCACGCATATTAGAGCATAAGCTAACCTTCCACTTTTCATTAGCTTGCTAATGATTGCATCTTTAGAAATATTGGAGTGGTTCTAATGCATTTGCTTTGATAAATTACATTGAAAGGCACTACAGATCAATTTGCAGTGCGCTTTATTTGTTACTCTTGGTGATTGCCGCCACCTAGATACCTTGGAGTTGTGGGACTCTGTTCAAGCACTCAATTAAGATTGTGAGATGCTTCAGAAGAGGATTTGTGAGGGGATATTGGATTCTATTTTATCGGAGAGACAAAGAATCATTGTAATGAAAAAATGTGTTGAGAGTGTCTTATGATCGAGCTCGCTTAGAGACCAAAGCCTTAAGTATAGAGGCAACCTTGCAAGGTTGAGTCCTTGTAGAGAAACGGTGATCCTAAGTCGTTTTGGCATGAACATGTGAATGACTGGACGTTGTTGAGCGCTAGCTCACCAAAAAGTGAGACAAACTCTTATATGTCGTGAGTGATAAAATTGTATTTTTAGATGGGATTTATGAGGAGTATATATTAGAGCAGATTAAAATAGAAATTAGTTAAATTTTTTTATCTTAATACATGTGATTTTGTTTTTCATGTGGAGATTTTAATACATGTGAATTGAGCGGGCATCAAAACCAGAATGGGACGACATTTGTTTTGATACCATTAACGGCCGTTATCAGTAGGGCTCACCTGTTATCTATCGACCCCATCTGTCATTCTTCCTTTAACTATTTTTTTCTTCATTTGGCGTGCCTCATCTTCCTCTCTGGTCTCTGCGTGGACACAGTGACGGAGCGCCGTCGGCCTTGTCGCGCCACCCCCGACGCAGCGCCCGCTCCTGTACGCGCCTCGAGCCGGTGGCCGCCGCTCGCTGGACCTCCCGGACCTGCTGCCCGAGCCGGTGGCCTCGAGCCGTAATCACTGAAGGGGACGCTCTGAAGACTAGAACATGAGCTGGGACCAACGAGGTACATGTTCGTTGTTAGTTTTTCTTAGTTTAATTAACTTCTTCGCGACTCTAAATTAAACTACTGATGGCGGCGGCGGTAGCCTTGTTGGATTCGTTTATTTGTGGTTGGGGCTGAAATGCGCTGGTCTGCTTTTAGATGATTTGTGGCTTGGCATTTTAGAAACCCTTGGCTTATTGATTAGATCTTGAAATAGGGCAAACTGTTCCTTCAGTCAAGAATGGGCAGACATCGTTGTAAGAACTCATGAACTGTTTCATCTTTTTTTTTTTGTTTATCAGTATAATTTTATTGGTGCCCTGAGGATGCTGGCAGCGAATAACTTGCAACGGCATGATCTGTGAAGCACTATGTCTTTTTCCCTACCTTTGATGATTGCTTTGTTTTCTCTAGGTAATTTTCATTGTGTGATGATAACCATATGTCATTGATTTGACGGGTTATGGGGAAACCAGATCCACAACACTCCGGTAGCTGATGGTGGGAGGGGAAATAGCACCGAAGGCTGCAGATTTTCGCGCAAGAAGGAAACAATATCCCTAATTCTTTGGCTTTCCTTTTACTTCCAAAGGAAAAAAAAAAGAGATATATATATATGCAAAGGCAAAGAAGTGATTGACTGAAGATCAAGTTTACGGCTGCTATCAAATTACTTCTATGCTACTGAGATGGAAGAAAAGGCTAACACAGTACACCGTTCTGCCGAATCTGTAAGTAATACAATACAACTCCATCTTGTTTTCTCATGACATCAACGAATTTTAGTTGGCCCCATGTATTGCTACTTATGTTCTCTTTGTCAGAAATTTTAGTAAAAAGTTAATTGAGTTTTTGGGTTAGTATTATTTATGCACTAGTCTCATACTTGGTCTTATTCTTCTTCTTATACAGTGAAACCTTGATTCCTGGTTTGGCACCATATGTTGGCATGGAATTTAGAAATTCAGATGAGGCTTGGGCATTTTGGCTTAGCTATGGTGGGCAAAAAGGCTTTGAGGTGAGAAAAAGGTATACAAACAAAAGGTCATCTGATGGCAAAATTACATCATGTAGATTTGTTTGTGCAAATGAGGGTCGTCGATCACGAGACAAAAGGGATCATTTAACAAGACGCCCTCGACCTGAAACTAGAACTGATTGTAAAGTCCACATGAGTCTTAAACTTGACCGAAAGAAAGACAAATATGAAGTGTCCGAGCTGGTTTTGGAACACAATCATATACTACACCTGCTAGAAACCTTACAATTGGTGGTACCACAAAGGCAAATTTTAGATTTACATGCTTTTGAAACTGAAACTGCAGATGATGTGGGAATTGAGACAAAAGTGGCACACGAATTGGCTAGTCGCCATGTTGACAGATCGCCCAATCTTAGCTGCACCCTTCAAGATCAAAAGAACTATTTGTTGACCAAACGTCAACGGGAGATGGCATATGGTCAAGCAGGTAGCATGCTTAAGTATTTTCAAGATAAAATTGCTGAGATCCCATCATTCCAATATGCATTGCAAATGGATTGTGAAGAACAGATAGCAAATATATTCTGGGTTGATGGTAAAATGATCATGGACTATGCACATTTTGGTGATGTTGTTAGTTTCGACACTACTTTTGGAACAAACAGTGGGAGTAGGCCTTTTGGTGTCTTTGTTGGATTTAATCATTTTAGAGAAACTGTAATATTTGGTGCTGCTCTCATGTATGATGAAACATTTGAGTCCTTCAAATGGCTGTTTGAGGCCTTTCTAAAAGCTCATAGTGGACAACAGCCTAAAACAATCTATACGGATCAAGATTTTGCAATGGAAAAGGCAGTTGTAGAAGTGTTTTCAGAAGCATGGCACGGATTATGCACCTCACACATTTTGCAAAATTTGGTCAAACATCTTCATGAAGATAAGAATGAAGACACAAGCATTCTATCAGATTTTAGGGCATGCATGTTTGAGTATGAGGACATGGCAGAATTTGAACATAAATTTGACATCATGAGGAAAAAGGTGAAGAAGCAAACTTGGTTGGATAGTATATACAAGTTGAAAGGAAAATGGGCTGAATGTTACATGAATGGTGTCTTCACATTAGGAATGAGGAGTACACAACTGAATAAGAGTCTAAATAATGATTTGAAAATCCTCTTTGAAACAGATTTTGATATCCTCAGTTCTTGAAGCATTTTGAAATGGTGGTGCAAGGTAAAAGGAATAATGAACTGAATTTAGAATTTGATTCAAGGAAGAAGTTGCCTGAAATCTATATGAGGAGACCACCACCTATGTTGGTGCATGCTAGCAAGCTATATACACCTATTATATTTGAAGCTTTTCAAGGTGAATATGAAAGATCCTTGGCAGTTTGCACCAAGGCATTGGATGGTAATAATGAATATCTAGTAGGAGATTTTACCTTTGAGGAGGGGCACAAAGTTATTGGTGATCCATTGAAGCAAACAGTTTTATGCAGTTGTAGGCAATTTGAAAGAATTGGGATATTGTGTGCCCATTCTCTTAAAGTTCTTGATTTGATGAATATCAAGTCACTCCCGCCACAATACATGTTAAAGAGATGGACATGGGAAGCACGGATTGGAACTATACAAGACAACCAGGGAAGAAATATAATCGAAAATCAAATTATGGATGCTACTGTTGGCTACAGATATATGTCTCATAAATTTCTCAGTTTGGCACATAGAACAGCACACTTTCCAGAATGCACCATGTTAGTAGACAAAACACTTGACATCCTTAGTAAGGAAATTGAAGACAAAATCAATACATGTACAAGCATTTCTGGGGATCAACTTGACATCCTTGGTAAGGAAATTGAAGACAAAATCAATTCTAGGACTTCTGGGGATCCATGTACAATTGGCACGGATGGTCTTTTTAGTGGAGAGCTTGTCTTCCAGTGAAGGAAGCAAGAAGCCAACAACTTGGCTATGTTTTTGCATTTGGTAAACAAGCTAGAAGCATGCAGGTCTGTATGCATTTTCGGGTCTGGGATCATGGCCTCCTCATTGTACTTTGCCACCAGAATTATATAACCAAATTGACAATATTTAGTGTTCTGCCCTCAAATTGACAGCACTCTGTGATGTATATATGATATATGTTTAGCTTTCTTTTGTCATCTTCCAAGCAAATATTTTGGGAGCATGGCCACATTTTGCATCCCCTTTTCAGTTTTATTTTGGATAGCTATGCTGAATCTTAGAATACTTCTCAATGCAGCAGCAGCACAAATCTAATATTCAGGTAGATTTTGATTTTCATTTGAGCATTCAGAATCATTCAATTAAACATTCAGGCATTCATTTGAGCCATCGGAGTCCATTCCAATTTACGTAACTTTTAATTAACTTTCAGAACATTCAGCAAAGCTCATTTGGTGACAACAACATTCAGTATAGGTCTGCCAATCTTAACAGGTCTCTCCTTACCATCAGTACGAATGTTCATAGAGTAGCATGGCACTACACGCATTTGTTGCTGAAATGTGCGAATGTTTCAGACTCCAGAGCGATCAGGTAGGCATTATAGGAAGCGTAAGCATGCACCACATTTACAAGGTGGAGCATTTCCATGTTTCTACGGATGTGATGACAGTTCAAATATATCCGTACGAATAACGGGCGTTCAGCTTGTTGTTTAGCAATCACATCAGGTGCATTTCAGTTCATCTGAAAACCGAAATTCGTAATGTGCCTAAACACTAATCTAACTTGTATTCATTGTAATGGGTATACGAGATGGTAGCAGATTTTGTTAGTAAATCGTGTCAATATTTATTAATGATCTTGTTAACCATCTCAATTTGATTTGTTTCAGGATCGAGTTCATGCAACTTATAGTCTGCTACTTATTAAAAAAAGATAAAATCCGGAAACAGTTCAGCCTGTGAAACATTTTAGAGCCCAAAAGAGTAAGGAATAGCTCAAGCATGAAATGAAGGGGGCCCAGGCCCATCATAATCCAAAACGGCTGCATCTCGGCGAGACGAGACGGCGAGTCGGATTCGCGACGGGCGAGGAGGCACCGCAGCGGATGGTGAGAGACCGCGGAGGCGATTCCGTACGGAGGCTCAACGAGTCAACGGGCGATGGTGCGGGACCGGCTGCTCGGAAGTCGGCGGAGGGGGCGAACCCCGCAGCGGTCAGGCGGGTAAGGGTAATCACGAGCCACAAAAACGCAATGGTGAATGCCACTCTTCTGAACGTTTCCTTTTTGATGAATGTTATATTCTTCTGGACTTGAGCGTTTGGAATTCAGTCAAACAACCTTTGTTGCCGTTTGTTGCGGAGTTTTTTTCTACATTGCTGCAATGATGATTTCGATCTGTGAAGTCATGATATATTGAGCCAGGATGTTGCATATATATACTGTAAAAAGGATTACTATCTCTTTTGTTTCCCTCATTCGGCAAGGATTAGACTGAAAATTGGTTAATTACCTAATTCACACAAGTATAGTTGTGGTTCATATAATTGAATGCATTTTCAATCTATATAACAAATAAAAAACTAGATAAGTCTTACTTTCGATTCTGAAGGCGCAAAATAAAGGGTCATTTCGGATCCAGGAACCACAAACCAAATGGTGAGGTTAAGTGGTTAACCCTTCTGCTTTTGTATGCAATGTGATTGTTAAATCAGTATACATTGTTGTGGCCACGTCATGCACTGCACTCTAGTCTGAACCATGGCTTGCATCATTCCTTCCGAAGCATGAATCTTGTCTCTTTAATCTTAGCCATTCAAATCTTGTCTTGAAGATGCCTGCACATTTTAAGTTTTCCAGAACCAGACAAATCAGAAACACGATACTTGGACTCGTCTTACACATTCATAACAGATAACAGATAACAAGAGAAATGGATTAAACTGAGCTTTTTGGAAAATTTTTATAGATGCTCTTATGCTTCATGACCTAAAATTGACATCTGTCTTCCTAAAATGATGACTCACAGCTGGCTGCTCGGAAGTCGGAGGAGGAGGTGAACCCTGCAGCGGTCAGGCGGGTAAGGGTAATCACGGGCCAACAACAACGCAATGGTAAATGCCACTCTTCTGAACCTTTCCTTTTCGATGAATATTATTATTCTTCTGGACTTGAGCGCCTGGAACTCAGTCAAACCACATTTGTTTCTGTTTGTTATGGAGTTTTTCTTCATTCCTGCAATGATGATTTAAATCTGTCAAGTCATGATATATTAAGCCAAGATGTTGCATACTGTAAAAGGATTATGGTCTCTTTTGTTCCCCTCATTGGGCAAGGCAAGGATAAAACTGAAAATTTGTTTAATTACCTAATTCGCACAGTTATAGTTCATAACAGAGACAAGTTGTGGTTTATATAATTGAGTGTATTTTCAATCTATAAAATAAATAAAAAAATAGATAAGTCTTACTTTTGATTCCAAAGGCACAAATAAAGAGGCATTTCAGATCTAGGAACCACAAACCAAATGGTGAGGTTAACCCATCTCCTTTTATATGCATTTCCACTGAGAAATGGCTTTAAGATAACCTTTATCCCATATATATTTTATAGATGCTCATATGCTTCATGACCAAAAATTGACATCTGTCTTCCTAAAATGATGAGTCACAGTGGCTATATAGATTCTCTTTTCTTCTGTTTATAACTTATTTACTTTCTTTCAATGCAAAGATGAAGTGTCAAGATTTCATTGGACTCTAGTTTTGACATGGTTTTCCTTGCATGGTTTCTTCTCTCTTTGTGACATGATATTTCTCCATTTTTAACAAGTCCTAGCAATTGTACTTACAACATAATTGCCTGGAATGGCAGAAAATCTGTGGATGAAATCTTTGACAAGGTGGAAGTTAAATGTATGAAAAAGTCACCACACACAATTGTTGAAAATGGAACACCACTTTAAAAAAATGGATGAAAAAGTCACCACACACAATTGTTGAAAATGAAACACCAAGTCCTGCAAGGCTAGTTTCAGATGTCGCTGATTTCTTGTGTGACAATGGTCTGGGGAACATTTGTTGCTATGCCCAGCGTGGTATTTCCTTCTGAAAATAGTATCAGCTTGGACATTTTCAGACTTAAGTAACATATTTATACCTTAATATGGGTGGTTTTCACCCAATATTTACCCATTTAAACAAGTGTGAGGAAATATGGAATATAGATCTGGTTATTTGGTTAAAGTTATCATAATACACAAGGCTCTGGTTGGGATTTCTTGTCAGGCCAAAACTAACAGGATACTCATTAAACTGGCAATAATATGATAAGGGGGCTTGAACCCTAAACTTTCTAACTATGAAAAGTTATTTTGTGTTATGGACAGTCATGTGTATTCAGATTTTCTGCCTTACTGCTCAACAACAAAATTCAACATAATATGTACCAAAAATTGCTGTACCACTTTTTGAAATTTGTCCTCTCTGTTTCTTTATACAGTAATCAAGATAATCAATTAGTGTATGCTGGAGAACCAATTTGAGACAAAACAATTGTAGAGTCCAGACAAAGTAGGGTTAATTAGATCCATGCCACTCCAATTTTATCCGTTTTGAAATTTGCCACAATATATGATTGGAGCACTCTGCAGACAAGATGCTATTTTTCAGTGTTTTTGTTTCTATCCACCAAAACATGGATGGATAGTTAATCAGTGATCCTGGTGAAACCTGGACAGCAAAGTCACTCACTTTCATTCATAACCCAAACCAGCTGCATAAGTAAAGAGAATAAATACTGGTGCAGCAAGCTGTGTTTGAAACACAGCTTTCAAAGGAAGCAGAAAGGAAAAAAAGAAAAACTGAAAACCTTAATCTTACTCTGTCATGTGGGGGCGCTGTCTGGTTGGCCTGCAGCATGGTTATCCTCCTGCTCCTGGTTCTCAACCATCTGCTCTTCCCCAAATGTATGGATTTCATGCCTTGGACGGTTGGGAAGTTGAGCTGCTGCATTTTTAATGGTGGCCTTGGCAACCTCCACCTCCCAAACTGTTGCACCCCTGACAATTAATACTGACCCAGAGGCATTTGAGCGAGGAAAGGAGGCTAATGCCAAAGTCAAAACTGGCTCCATATGCAGAAAGAGTATCATGCACAGCGAATCTAAACCAAAGCCGGTTAAGCCTTGGCATCGCTCCTGCTTCAAATATCAGGCTCATCATTCCCCTTCTTTTTTGAGTACATGGAAGGGTGAAAATGGAAATCCTCCAGACACTTGAATCCACCGGCTCTGATGATGAGCGATTCCTGCAAGTATTCTGTTGTAAAAATTTGGAGGCAGCGTAATGCAGGCAAGTCTTTGAGCACATCCACATCTCCATCTCCCACTTCTTCTATAAAAATAACTAAGTTGGTGAGTACTGGGAGGTAGGATATCCACTTTGGGAGCCTAGTGAAAATGGGGCTGTTGCTAAACTTCTGCATATGACATGGATCAGGGCACAATGAATCAAACAAAAAATCCATAGAACAACGTTCCGTAGTCTCAATCTTTAGAGAATGGAGGTTTCTTTCTCCCAGATTACAGAATGATGAGATCAAAGACTTCTTAAAGTTTCCTTCATCATTAATTGCACTGTCAGCACACATCTTAATCCCAAGCACCTTCAGTTTGGTTAGGTATCCTAACTCCTGCACAACTTCTGGGGAGTTTTTGCTGGCATCCAACATTGAAAGCTCTTCTAGAGCTGCCATATTACCAATCCCATTTGGTAATTCTACACCATTAGGCAGACACAGGCGAATTAATTGGTGTAGTTGAGCAATAGTTGCTGGCAGTTTTTTTGTTCTGGTAGCTCTGAGATCAAGTGTCTGCAGATGTTTTAGCTTTCCAATTTGTATTGGGATATTACTAATGTTACTATTATAGAGACTTAAATACTTCAAGTGGATCAAACTTCCAATATTTTCAATGTCTCTGTCCTCTAGGCTAGAACAGTTTTGTATATCTAGGACTCGTAAAACTTGAAAATCTGAGAGGGAGGGTATCTTCCTGACATCACCAAATACACTAAATGACCGAACTTGAGAAAAGCTGTTTGTCCCAAGGCAGAGACTCTGGTCTGCATAGTTTCCTTGGAGTGAGAGACGCCGAATTTTGTTAGTCAATGGTGTCAACTTATGATCAGCCATTATAGTAACAAAATTTTCTTTAACTGATAATGATATAATAAGATCAAGCATTATATCATGTACCCGGCAGGCTCTTGGCCTTCCACTATAGTCAGTGCCCACTGGTTCAATCATGTTTCTATTCATGAGTTCACTAAAGCAGTTTTCTGCAGTATCCTCTAAGCATTGCCCTTGTTGTTGTGCAATAAATCCTTCAGCTATCCATCTTCTTATCAAACACAACCGGCCAATCACATGATCCTCTGGAAATGTGCTTAGATCCAAGAAACATATCTTCAGATAGTGAGGTAGATCACAGTAACTAAGAAACAATATCTTTTTAACTAATTCCAGCTCATGATCTTGTTCAAGTGCAGATCCAAGAGAATCCCGCACCCTCTCCCACTCCCTTTTAGAGATAGGTTTGGTTGCTAATAGGCTAGCAATATTAACTATAGCTAGTGGTAAGCCATGACATTTCTTTAGTATATCATCAGTAACTTCTTTCAATTCAAGAGAGAAGTCATCTTCATTGTCAAATATCCTTTTCAATAACAAGCTTTTTGAGTCATTGCTATCAAGAGGCATCATAGGGTAAACATATTCTTTGTGTGGAAAGCTGCAATAATTGGCAACATCTTCAATTCATGTAGTCGTCATTATTTTACTTGAATTATTGTTTTGTGGGAAAGCACATTGGACTTGTTTCCATGCTTGTTTGCTCCATATATCATCAATTATGACAAGGTACCTATCAGACAGTTTTGTAGAAGATGAAGCATTGCATTAGTTTTCAATCCAATGAGTGTTCAATCACCATTATTAAATAAACGAAGCAAACATAATGCAAGGGTAGATATGAATGAACTATCTACTCAATAAATAACATATTGTCATGTTTTGCATATACAAGAGGATCCTATGATAAACTCTAAAAATTTACATGTCACTGCTGAAACTTTAAAGCCATGCACAGCCATGTGAGAACGTTTGAGGACTGCTTTTTTTATTTTACCTAAAAAAGTTTTCCATCTAGAAAAACAATTTCTGTATACTGTTTGATTTTTAATACTTCCATTGTGCATATGATCACAAGTGAACTGAATATATAAAGGGAAGAACGATGCCATATGCCACATAGTAGATAATAACAGATTCTGAGATCTCAATATAACAAGTTTACAGAATTTATTAGGTACCTTTTGTTCTGAAGATAGTCTCTATTCATATTCACAAGCTGTGGATATTCTAATGTTTTGAGATAACGATCTTCCTGCACCCTTTCAATGTCTTGATTTTGATCTGCTGTAACTGGGCTACTCTTAAGAAACTGCAGTAAGTGTGTCACTGAGAATCTTATTGACATTAGGACTTCGGGTCACAGAGACAAAAGCTGTGCAGTCAAATTGACTTCGGACCTTCTGGAAAATCTGATTAGCTAGTGTTGTCTTGCCTAATCCCCCAATCCAACAATTGACACAACCTTACGCTGTGTGCGCAAAGTACTAGTGCTACCAGTGAGCCACTTGACAAGTTTGTCCATTTGGCTATTGATACCCACAAGTCTATCTGCCTCCTCAAAGAGCGCAGGCAACCTGGGATCAATCGCCACAAACTTTGGAGAAAAGGTGGATGGATCGAGCTTATATCTTTTGCGCCGGTCACTAACCTCCATCACACGTTCCTTAAGCTCATTAATTTGTACACCAATATGATAGTGTGTTTTCAGAGTGTTCACCTTGTTTATGATCTTGTGGATGAATCCATCGCAGGTGCCAACACTGCCAAGGTGGTGCATGAAGATCTCAATGCAATCCTCGATGTCATAGGACAGCTCCCTCAGTTGACTAATCCAGTCCTCCACTTGTGGGTTTGCTTCCTCTGACTCTGACACCATCTCCAGTGTGGTGCTCATGCTACTTAGTTCATCCCTCAGAAAGGCAATCTGCCGATGCACACCTTCAAGCTTGACATCATCTCTGTCCAACAGGGCGCAGAGGTTGCCGAGGAGGGGGTTCATCACCCCCATGAAAGCACTCGCTGTCACCCCAGCCATCTCTCCTTTGCAGCTCTCTACTCCATGGAAATGCACGGGATGTATTTGCTGTAGTGGATACTGCTACAACACTTCCATCTATCTTATATTTCAGCACTTGTCTGCAAGAAGCTTTATCCAGGCACCACCGCGTGGACTGAAGTGAAGAATGTCGTCACCAGTAAGGGAAATTGTTTGGAAATGATAGAGGCTTACCTAGTCGGAAGTCTAGGCAGGTCTTGTATGACTACAGAACCACTAGAAGCTACCTCACATGTGACATGTAAAGTGGGATTACCTCACATGTAAGTGGGATTTATTTAGAATATATAGGATAGCCTGTACGTGATTGCAA